>JASDQU010103007.1:381177-400286 GCA_032191745.1 Picea mariana
CCAAAGTTGGTTTCATATTTGGAAACGAAGAATTTTACTTTTCAACCCATAATCCCACTTCGTTCAAACCCGAGCCTCGAATGTGATCCGAAGTTGAGAAAATGATGCAGAAGAGCTACACGTCTCCGCTCGCTATAAAGACCATGTCTACAACTCTCAAATCGGTAACCAAAGTTTATTTCATATTTGGAAACAGAGAATTTTATTTTTCAACCCATAATCCCACTTCGTTCAAACTCGGGCTCGGAATGTGACCCGAAGTTGAGAAAATGTGGTCGAAGAACTACAATTCTCCGCTCGCAATCAAGACCACGTCTGCAACTCTCAAATAGGTATCCAAAGATGATTTCATATTTGGAAACGGAGAATTTTACTTTTCAGCCCGTAATCCCACTTCATTCAAACTCGGGCCTGGAATGTGACCCGAAGTTGAGAAAATACGGACGAAGAGCTACACGTATCCGCTCGCAATCAAGACCACGTCTACAACTCTCAAATGGGTATCCAAAGCTGATTTCATATTTGGAAACGAAGTATTTTACTTTTCAACCCATAATCCCACTTCGTTCAAACTCGAGACTGGAATGTGACCCGAAGTTGAAAAAATGCGACCCAAGAGCTACACGTCTCCGCTCTCAATCAAGACCACGTCTACAATTCTCAAAAGGGTATCCAAAGTTGATTTCATAGTTGGAAACAAAGAATTTTACTTTTCAACCCATAATTCCACTTAGTTCAAACTTGGGCCTGGAATGTGACCCGAAGTTCAAAAAATGAGGACGAAAAACCACACGTCTCCGCTCGCACACAAGACCACGTCTCCAACTCTAAAATGGGTATCCAAAGTTGGTTTCATATTTGGAAACGAAGAATTTTACTTTTCAACCCATAATCCCACTCCTTTGAAAGTCGGGTCTGGAATGTGACACGAAGTTCAGAAAATGCAGCCCGAAAACTACACGTCTTAGCTCGCAATCAAGACCATGTCTATAACTCTCAAATGGGTATCCAAAGTTGATTTCATATTTGGAAAGGAAGATTTTACTTTTCAACCCATAGTCAAACTTCATTCAAACACGGGCCTGGAATGTGACCCGAAGTTGAGAAAATGTGACCGAAGAACTACACGTCTCTGCTCACAATAAAGACCACGTCTACAACTCTAAAATGTGTATCCAAAGTTGATTTCATATTTGGAAATGAAGAATTTTACTTTTCAACCCATAATCCCACTTCGTTGAAACTGGGGCCTGGAATGTGACCCGAAGTTGAGAAAATGTTGTCGATGAACTACTCATCTCCGCTCGCAATCAAGACCACTTCTACAACTCTCAAATGGGTATCCAAAGTTGATTTCATATTTGGAAACAGAGAATTTTCATTTTCAACCCATAATCCCACTTCCTTCAAACTCAGCCCTAGAATGTGACCCAAAGTTGAGAAAATGCGGCTGAAGAACTAAATGTCTCCTTTCGCAATCAAGATCACGTCTACAACTCTCAAATGGGTATACAAAGTTGATTTCATATTTTTAAAGGAAGAATTTTACTTTTCAACCCATAATCCCACTTCGTTCAAACTCGGGCCTAGAATGTGACCCGAAGTTGCGAAAACGTGGATGAAGAGCTACACGTCTCCGCTCCCAGTCAAGACCACGTCTACAAATCTCAAATGGGTATCCAAAGTTGATTTCATATTTGGAAACGAAGAATTTTACTTTTCAACCCATAATCCCACTTCGTCGGGCCCTGAATGTGACACGAAATCGAGAAAATGTGGTCCAAGAACTACACGTCTCCGCTCTCAATCAAGACCACGTCAACAAATCTCAAATGGGTATCCAAAGTTGATTTCATATATGGAAATGGAGAATTTTACTTTTCAACCCATAATCCCACTTCGTTCAAACTCAGGCCTGGAATGCTACTCGAAGTTGAGAAAATGCGGACGAAGAGCTACACGTATCCACTCGCAAACAAGACCACGTCTACAACTCTCAAATGGGTATCCAAAGTTGATTTCATATTTGGAAACGAAGAAATTTAATTTTATTCCCATAGTCCCACTTCGTTCAAACGCAAGCCTGCAATGTGACCCGAAGTTGAGAAAATGCGACCGAAGAACTACACGTCTCTCCTCGCAATAAAGACCATGTCTAAAACTCTCAAATGGGTATCCAAAGTTGATTTCATATTTGGAAACGAAGAATTTTACTTGTCAACCAATAATCCCACTTCATTCAAACATGGGCCAGGAATGTCACCCGAAGTTGAGAAAATGATGTCGATGAACTACACATCTCCGCTCGCAATCAAGACCATGTCTACAACTCTCAAATGGGGATCCAAAGTTCATTTCATATTTGGAAACAAAGAATTTTACTTTTCAACACATAATCCCACTTCGTTCAAACTCGGGCCAGGAATGTGAACCAAAGTTGAGAAAATGTGGCCGAAGAACTACACGTCTCCCCTCGCCATCAAGAACACATGTACATCTCTCAAATGGGTATCCAAAGTTGATTTTGTATTTGGAGATGGAAAATTTTACTTTTAAACCCATGATCCCAATTCGTTCAAACTCAGGCCTGGAATGTGACCCGAAGTTGAGAAAATGCGACCGAAGAACTACACATCTCCGCTCGCAATCAAGACCACGTCTATAAATCTCAAATGGGTTTCCAAAGTTGATTTCATATTTGGAGATGAAGAATTTGACTTTTCAACCCATAATCCCACTTCGTTCAAACTCGGGCCTGGAATGTGAACTAAAGTTGAGAAAATGCGACCTAAGATCTACACGTATCCGCTCGCAATCAAGACCATGTCTACAACTCTCAAATGGGTATCCAAAGATTCTTTCATATTTGGAAACGAAGAATTTTACATTTCAACCCATAATCCCACTTCGTCAAACTTGGTCATGGAATGTGACCCAAAGTTGCAAGAATGTGTCCGAAGAGCTACATGTCTCCGCTCGTAGTCAAGACCACATCTACAAATCTCAAATGGGTATCCAAAGTTGATTTCATATTTTTAAAGGGAGAATTTTACTTTTCAACCCATAATCCCACTTCATTCAAACTCAGGCCTGGAATGTGACCCGAAGTTGAGAAAATGTGGTTGAAGAACTGCATGTCTCCGCTCGCAATCAAGACCATGTCTACAACTCTCAAATGGGTATCCAAAGTTGATTTCATATTTGGAAACAAAGAATTTTACTGTTCAACCCATAATCCCACTTCGTTCAAACTTGGACTTGGAATGTGACCCGAAGTTGAGAAAATGTTGTCTAAGAGCTACACGTGTCTGCTTGCAATAAATACCACGTCTACAATTCTCAAATCGGTATCCAAACTTGATTTCATATTTGGAAATAGAGAATTTTATTTTTCAACCCATAATCCCACTTCATTCAAACTCGGGCCTGGAATGTGACCCGAAGTTGAGAAAATGTGCTCGAAGAACTACATGTCTTCGCTCGCAATAAAGACCACGTCTAGAACTCTCAAATAGGTATCCAAAGTTGATTTCATATTTGGAAACGGAGAATTTTACTTTTCAACGCATAATCCCACTTTGTTCAAACTCGGCCCTGGAATGTGACCCGAAGTTGAGAAAATGCGATCGAACATCTACACGTATCCGCTCGCAATCAAGACAACGTATACAACTCTCAAATGGGTATCCAAAGTTCCTTTCATATTTGGAAACAAAGAATTTTACTTTTCAACCCATAATCCCACTTCGTTCAAACTCGTGCCTGGAATGTGTCCTGAAGTTGAGAAAATGTGGTCGAAGAACGACATGTCTCCGCTCGCAATCAAGATCACCTCTACAACTCTCAAATGGGTATCCAAAGTTCATTTCATATTTGGAAACGAAGAATTTTAGATTTCAACCCATAATCCCACTTCGTCAAACTCGGCCCTGTAATGTGACAAAAAGTTGCGAAAATGCGGCCAAAGGGCTACATGTCTCCGCTCGCCGTCAAGACTACGTCTACAAATCTCTAATGGGTATCCAAAGTTGATTTCATATTTGGAAATGAAGAATTTTACTTTTCAACCCATAATCCCACTTCGTTCAAACTCGGGCCTGGAATGTGACCCGAAGTTGAGAAAATGCGGCTGAAGAACTACACGTCTCCGCTCGCAATCAATACCATGTCTCCAACTCTCAAATGGGTATCCAAAGTTTATTTCATATTTGGAAATGTAGAATTTTACTTTTCAACCAATAATCCCACTCCGTTCAAACTTGGGCTTGGAATGTGACCCGAAGTTGAGAAAATGTTGCCTAAGAGCTACACGTCTCCGCTCGCAATAAAGACCACGTCTACAACTCTCAAATCGGTATCCAAACTTGATTTCATATTTGGAAATGGAGAATTTTATTTTTCAGCCCATAATCCCACTTCATTCAAACTCGGGCCTGGAATGTGACCCGAAGTTCAGAAAATGGGGCCGAAGAACTACACTTCTCCGCTCGCAATCAAGACCACATCTACAAATCTCAAATAGGTATCCAAAGTTGATTTCATATTTGGAAATGGTGAATTTTACTTTTCAACCCATAATCCCACTTCGTTCAAACTCGGGCTTGGAATGTGACCCGAAGTTGAGAAAATGCGGACAAAGAGATACACGTATCTGCTCGCAATCAAGACCACGTCTACAACTCTCAAATGGGTATCCAAAGTTGATTTCATATTTGGAAACGAAGAATTTTACTTTTCAACCCATAATCCCACTTCGTTCAAACTTGGGCCTAGAATGTGACAAGAAGTTGAGAAAATGAGGTCGAAGAACTGCACCTCTCCGCTCGCAATCAAGACCATGTCTACAACTCTAAAATGGGTATCCAAAGTCGATTTCATATTTGGAAACGAAGAATTTTACATTTCAACCCATAATCCAACTTCGTTCAAACTCGCGCCTGGAGTGCACTCGAAATTGAGAAAATGCGGCCGAAGAACTACATGTCTCTATTCGCAATCAAGATCACGTCTCCAACTCTAAAATGAGTATCCAAAGTTGGTTTCATATTTGGAAACGAAGAATTTTACTTTTCAACCCATAATCCCACTCCTTTGAAAGTCGGGTTTGGAAAGTGACCCGAAGTTTAGAAAATGTGGCCCGAGAATTACACGCCTCCACTCGCAATCAAGACCATGTCTACAACTCTCAAATGGGTATCCAAAGTTGATTTCATATTTGGAAACGGAGAATTTTACTTTTCAACCCATAATCCCACGTCGTTCAAACTCGGGCTTGGAATGCACCCGAAGTTGAGAAAATTTGGCCGAAGAACTGCACGTCTTCGCTTGCAATATGGACCACTTCCTCAGCTCTCAAATGTGTATCCAAAGTTGGTTTCATATTTGGAAACAAAGAATTTTACTTTTCAACCCATAATCCCACTCCGTCAGAAAATGCGGCCCGAGAACTACACGTCTCTGCTCGCAATAAAGACCATGACTACAACTCTCAAATGTGTATCCAAAGCTTACTTCATATTTCGAAACGAAGAATTTTACTTTTCAACCCATAATCCCACTCTGTTCCAACTTGGGCCTAGAATGTGACCCGCATTTGAGAAAATGTCGCCCGAGAACTACATGTCTTCGCTCGCAATCAAGACCACGTCTACAACTCTCAAATGGGTATCCAAAGTTGATTTCATATTTGGAAACGGAAAATTTAACTATTCAACCCATAATCCCACTTCGTTCAAACTCATGCTTGGAATGTGACCCGAAGTTGAGAAAATACGGCCCAAGAATTACACATCTCCGCTCGCAATCAAGACCACGTCTACAACTCTCAAATGGGTATCCAAAGTTTATTTAATGTTTGGAAACAGAGAATTTTACTTTTCAACCCATAATCCCACTTCCTTCAAACTTGGGCCTGGAATGTATCCTGAAGTTGAGAAAATGTGGTCGTAGAATTACACGTCTCCTCTTGAAATCAATACCACGCCTACAACTCTCAAAATGGGTATCAAAAGTTGATTTCATATTTGAAAACGAAGAATTTTACTTTTCAACCCATAATCCCACTTCGTTCAAACTCGGGCCTGGAATGTGACCCAAAGTTGAGAAAATGTCGCCGAAGAACTACACKTCTCCCCTCGCAATCAAGACCACGTGTACATCTCTCAAATGGGTATCCAAAGTTGATTTTGTATTTGGAGATGGTAAATTTTACTTTTCAGCCCATGATCCCAAATCGTTCAAACTCGGGCCTCGAATGTGACCCGAAGTCGAGAAAATGCGACTGAAGAACTAAAGGTCTCCGCTCGCAATCAAGACCATGTCTATAACTCTCAAATGGGTTTTTAAAGTTGATTTCATATTTGGAGATGAAGAATTTTACTTTTCAACCCATAATCCCACTTCGTTCAAACTCGGGCCTGGAATGTGACCCGAAGTTGAGAAAATGCGGCCTAAGATCTACATTTATCCGCTCGCAATCAAGACCATGTCTAAAACTCTCAAATGGGTATTAAAAGTTGATTTCATATTTGGAAACGAAGAATTTTACATTTCAACCCCTAATCCCACTTCGTCAAATGGGTCTCCGCTCGTAGTCAAGACCACGTCTACAAATCTCAAATGGGTATCCAAAGTTGATTTCATAGTTTTAAACAGAGAATTTTACTTTTCAACCCATAGTCCCACTTCATTCAAACTCAGGCCCGGAATGTGACCCAAAGTTGAGAAAATGTGGCTGAAGAACTGCATGTCTCCACAAGCAATCAAGACCACGCCTACAACTCTCAAATGGGTATCCAAAGTTGATTTCATATTTGGAAACGAAGAATTTTACTTTTCAACCGATAATCTCACTTCGTTCAAACTTGGATTTGGAATGTGACCCGAAGTTGAGAAAATGATGTCTAAGAGCTACACGTCTCCGCTCGCAATAAAGACCACGTCTACAATTCTCAAATCGGTATCCAAACTTGATTTCATACTTGGAAACGAAGAATTTTATTTTTCAACCCATAATCCCACTTCGTTCAAACTCGGGCCTGGAATGTGACCCGAAGTTGAGAAAATGTGGTTGAAGAACTACACGTCTCTGCTCGCAAGAAAGACCACGTCTACAACACTCAAATAGGTATCCAAACTTTATTTCATATTTGGAAACGAAGAATTTTACTTTTCAGCGCATAATCCCACTTCGTTCAAACTCAGGCCTGGAATGTGACCCAAATTTGAGAAAATGCAGCCAAAGATCTACATGTATCCGCTCGCAATCAAGATGACGTCTACAACTCTCAAATGGGTATCCAAAGTTCCTTTCATATTTGGAAGCAAAGAATTTTACTTTTCAACCCATAATCCCACTTCGTTCAAACTCGTGCCTGGAATGTGACCTAAAGTTGAGAAAATGTGGTCGAAGAACTACACGTCTCCGCTCGCAATCAAGATCACCTCTACAACTCTCAAATGGGTATCCAAAGTTGATTTCATATTTGGAAACGAAGAATTTTACATTTCAACCCATAATCCCACTTTGTCAAACTCGGTCTTGTAACGTGACAAAAAGTTGCGAAAATCCAGCCGAAGAGCTACACGACTCCGCTCGCCGTCAGGACCACGTCTACAAATCTCAAATGGGTATCCAAAGTTGATTTCATATTTGGAAACAGAGAATTTTACTTTTCAACCCATAATCCCACTTCATTCAAACTCGGGCTTGGAATGTGACCCGAAGTTGAGAAAATGCGGCTGAAGAACTACACGTACGTCTACAACTCTCAAATGGGTATCCAAAGTTTATTTCATATTTGGAAACGGAGAATTTTACTTTTCAACCGATAATCCCACTTCGTTCAAACTTGGGCTTGGACTGTGACCCGAACTTGAGAAAATGCTGCCTAAGAGCTACACGTCTCCGCTCGCAATAAAGACCACGTCTACAACTCTCAAATCGGTATCCAAACTTGATCTCATATTTGGAAATGGAGAATTTTATTTTTCAACCCATAATCCCACTTCGTTCAAACTCTAGCCTGAAATGTGACCCGAAGTTCAGAAAATGTGGCCGAAGAACTACACGTCTCCACTCGCAATCAAGACCACGTCTACAACTCTCAAATAGGTATCCAAAGTTGATTTCATATTTGGAAACGAAGAATTTTACTTTTCAGCCCATAATCCCACTTCGTTCAAACTCGGGCCTGGAATGTGACCCAAAGTTGAGAAAATGCAGATGAAGAGCTACACGTATCTGCTCGCAATCAAGACCACGTCTACAACTCTCAAATGTGTATCCAAAGTTGATTTCATATTTGGAAACGAAGAATTTTACATTTCAACCCATAATCCCACTTCGTTCAAACTCGGGCCTGGAATGTGACCCGAAGTTGAGAAAATGCGACCCAAGAGCTATAGGTCTCCGCTAGCAGTCAAGACCACGCCTACAACTCTCAAATGGGCATCCAAAGTTGATTTCATATTTGAAAAAAAAGAATTTTACTTTTAAACCCATAATCCCACTTCGTTCAAACTTATGCCTGGAATGTAACCCAAAGTTGAGAAAATCAGGCCGAAGAACTACACCTCTCCACTTGCAATCAAGACCATGTCTACAACTCTAAAATGGGTATCCAAAGTCGATTTCATATTTGGAAACGAAGAATTTTACTTTTCAACCCATAATCCAACTTCGTTCAAACTCGCGCCTGGAATGCACCCGAAATTGGGAAAATACGGCCGAAGAACTACACGTCTCCGCTTGCAATCAAGACCACTTCTCCAACTCTAAAATGGGTATCCAAAGTTGGTTTCATATTTGGAAACAAAGAATTTTACTTATCAACCCATAATCCAACTCCTTTGAAAGTCGGGTCTGGAAAGTGACCCGAAGTTCAGAAAATGCAGCCCGAGAATTACACGCCTCCGCTCGCAATCAAGAACATGTCTACAACTCTCAAATGGGTATCTAAAGCTGATTTCATCTTTCGAAACGAAGAATTTTACTTTTCAACCCATAATCCCACTTCGTTCAAACTCGGGCTTGGAATGTGACCCGAAGTTGAGAAAATGCGACTGAAGAACTACGTGTCTCCGCTCGCAATCAATACCACGTCTACAACTCTCAAATGGGTATCCAAAGTTGATTTTATATTTGGAAACAAAGAATTTTCCTTTTCAACCAATAATCCCACTTCATTCAAGCTCGGGCCTGGAATGTGACCCGAAGCTGAGAAAATGTGGTCGAAGAGCTACACGTCTCCGCTCGCAATAAAGACCACGTCTACAACTCTCAAATCGGTATCCAAAGTTGATTTCATATTTGGAAACGGAGAATTTTACTTTTCAACACATAATACCACTTCGTTTAAACTCGGGCCTGGAATGTGACTCGAAGATGAGAAACTGGTACCGAAGAACTACACGTCTCCACTTGAAATCAAGACCACGTCTACAACTCTCAAATAGGTATCCAAAGTTGATTTCATATTTAGAAACTAAGAATTTTACTTTTCAACCCATAATCCCACTTCGTTCAAACTCGGGCCTGGAATGTGACCCGAAGTTGAGAAAATGCGGATGAAGAGCTACATGTATCCGCTCGCAATCAAGACCACGTCTACAACTCTCAAATGGGTATCCAAAGTTGATTTCATATTTGGAAATGTAGAATTTTACTTTTCAACCCATAATCCCACTTCATTCAAACTCTAGCCTGGAATGTGACCCGAAGTTGAGAAAATGAGACTCGGGAGTTACACGTCTCTGCTCTCGATCAAGACCACGTCTACAACTCTCAAATGGGTATCCAAAGTTGATTTCATATTTGGAAACAAATAATTTTACTTTTCAACCCATAATCCCACTTCGTTCAAACTTGGGCCTGGAATGTGACCTGAAGTTGAGAAAATGAGGCCAAAGAACTACAGGTCTCCGCTCGCAATCAAGAACACGTCTACATCTCTCAAATGGGTATCCAAAGTTGGTTTTGTATTTGGAGATGGAGAATTTTACTTTTCAACACATGATCCCAATTCGTTCAAACTCGGGCCTAGAATGTGACCCGAAGTTGAGAAAATGCGACCGAAGAACTACACGTCTCCGCTCGCAATCAAGACCATGTCTATAACTCTCAAAAGGGTTTCCAAAGTTGATTTCATATTTGCAGATGAAGAATTTTACTTTTCAACCCATAATACCACTTCGTTCCAACTCGGGCCTGGAATGTGACACGAAGTTGAGAAAATGCGGCCTGAGATCTACATGTATCCATCGCAATCAAGACCACATCTACAACTCTCAAATGGGTATCCAAAGTTCATTTCATATTTGGAAACAAAGAATTTTACTTTTCATTTCAAACTCTGGCTTGGAATGTGACTCGAAGTTGAGAAAATGCACCCCGAGAACTACCTATCTCCACTCGTAATCAAGACCATGTCTACAACTCTCAAATGGGTATCCAAACTTGATTTTATATTTGGAAACGAAGAATTTTACTTTTCATCCAATAATCCCACTTCGTTCAAACTCAGGCCTAGAATGTGACCCGAAGTTGAGAAAATGCGACCGAAGAACTACATGTCTCTGCTCGCAATCAAGACGACGTCTACAACTCTCAAATGGGTATCCAAAGTTGATTTGATATTTGAAAATGGATAATTTTAGTTTTCAACCCATAATCCCACTTCGTTCAAACTGGGCCCTGGAATGTGACCCGAAGTTGAGAAATTGCAACCGAATAACTACACGTCTCCGCTTGTAATCCAGACCACGTCTATAACTCTCAAATGGGTATCCAAAGATGATTTCATATTTGCAACCGAAGAATTTTACTTTTCAACCCCTAATCCCACTCCGTCCAAAGTTGGGCCTGGAATGTGACCCAAAGTTGAGAAAATGTGTCTCGAGAACTACACGTCTTCGCTCGCAATCAAGACCACGTCTATAACTCTCAAATCGGTATCCAAAGTTGATTTCATATTTGGAAACGGAGAATTTTATTTTTCAACCCATAATCCCACTTCATTCAAACTCGGGCCTAGAATGTGACCGAAAGTTGAGAAAATGTGGCCGAAGAACTACACGTCTCCACTCGCAATCAAGACCACATCTACAACTCTCAAATAGGTATCCAAAGTTTATTTCATATTTGGAAACGAAGAATTTTACTTTTCAACCCATAATCCCACTTCGTTCAAACTTTGGCCTGGAATGTGACCCGAAGTTTAGAAAATGCGGGCAAAGAACTACACGTCCCCGCTCTTAATTAAGACAACATCTACAATTATCAAATGGGTGTCCAAAGTTGATTTCATATTTGGAAACGAAGAATTTTACTTTTCAACCCATAATCCCACTTCGTTCAAACAAGGGCCTGGAATGTGACCAGAAGTTGAAAAAATGCAGCCCAGGAACTACATGTCTCCGCTCGCAAATCAAGACCACGTCTAAAACTCACAAATGGGTATCCAAAGTTGATTTCATATTTGGAGATGAGGAATTTTACTTTTCAACTCATAATGCCACTTCGTTCAAACTTTGGCCTGGAATGTGACCCAAAGTTGAGAAATGAGATCGAAGAGCTACACATATCCGCCCACAATCAAAACCACGTATACAACTCTCAAATGGGTATCCAAAGTTTATTTCATATTTGGAAACGAAGAATTTTACTTTTCAACCTATAATCCCACTTCATTCAAAGTCGGGCCTGGAATGTGACCCGAAGTTTAGAAAATGCGGTCGAAGAACTACACGTCTCCGCTCGCAATCAAGATCACCTCTACAACTCTCAAATGGGTATCCAAAGTTGATTTCATATTGGAAACAAAGAATTTTACTTTTCAACCCATAATCTCACTTCATTCAAACTCGGTCCTCGAATGTGACCCGAAGTTGCGAAAATCCGGCCAAAGAACTACACGTCTCCGCTCGCAGTCAAGACCACGTCTACAAATCTCAAATGGGTATCCAAAGTTGATTTCATATTAGGAAACGAAGAATTTCACTTTTCAACTCATAATCCCACTTCGTTCAAACTCGGGCCCAGAATGTGACCCGAAGTTGAGAAAATGATACCGATAAACTACACATCTTCTCTCGTAATCAAGACCACGTCTACAACTCTCAAATGGGTATCCAAAGTTGATTTCATATTTGGAAACGAAGAATTTTACTTTTCAACCCATAATCCCACTTCCTTCAAACTTGAGCCTGGAATGTGACCCGAAGTTGACAAAATGCGGCCGAAGAGCTACACGTCTCCGCTTGCAATCAAGACCATGTCTACAACTCTCAAAATGGGTATCCAAAGTTGATTTCATATTTGAAAATGAAGAATTTTACTTTTCAACCCATAATCCCACTTCGTTCAAACTCGGTCCTGGAATGTAACCCGAAGTTGAGAAAATGCGGTCGAACAACTACACATCTCCACTCGCAATCAAGACCACGTCTACAACTCTCAAATGGGTATCCAAAGTTTATTTCATATTTGGAAACTAAGAATTTTACATTTCCACCCATAATCCCACTTCGTTCAAACTCGAGCTTGGAATGTGACCCGAAGTTTACAAAATGTGGCCGAAGAGCTACATGTCTCCGCTCGCAATCAAGACCACATCTACAACTCTCAAAATGGGTATACAAAGTTGATTTCATATTTGAAAACAGAGAATTTTACATTTCAATCCATAATCCCACTTCGTTCAATCTCCAGCCTAGAATGTGACCCGAAGTTGAGAAAATGTTGTCGAAGAGATACACGTCTCCACTTGCAATCAAGACCATGTCTACAACTCTCAAAATGGGTATCCAAAGTTAATTTCATATTTGAAAACTGAGAATTTTACTTTTCAACCCATAATCCCACTTCGTTCAAACTCGGTCCTGGAATGTAACCCGAAGTTGAGAAAATGCGGTCGATGAACTACACGTCTCCGCTCGCAATCAAGACCACGTCTACAACTCTCAAATGGGTATCCAAAGTTGATTTCATATTTCAAAACAAAGAATTTTACATTTCCATCCATAATCCAACTTTGTTCAAACTCGGGCTTGGAATGTGACCCGAAGTTTACAAAATGCGGCCGAAGAACTACACGTCTCTGCTTGCAATCAAGACCATGTCTACAGCTCTCAAATGGGTATCCAAAGTTAATTTCATATTTGAAAACTGAGAATTTTACTTTTCAACACATAATCCCACTTCGTTCAAACTCGGTCCTGGAATGTAACCCGAAGTTGAGAAAATGCGGTCGATGAACTACACGTCTCCGCTCGCAATCAAGACCACATATACAACTCTCAAATGGGTATCCAAAGTTGATTTCATATTTCAAAACAAAGAATTTTACATTTCCATCCATAATCCAACTTTGTTCAAACTTGGGCTTGGAATGTGACCCGAAGTTTACAAAATGCGGCCGAAGAACTACACGTCTCTGCTTGCAATCAAGACCATGTCTACAGCTCTCAAATGGGTATCCAAAGTTTATTTCATATTTGGACACGGAGAATTTTACTTTTCACCCCATAATAGCACCTCGTTCAAACTCGTGCCTGGAATGTGACCCAAAGTTGAGAAAATGCAGCCCAAGAACTACACGTATCCACTCGCAATCAAGACCACGTCTACAAGTATCAAATGGGTATCCAAAGTTGAATTCATATTTGGAAATGAAGAATTTTACTTTTCAGCCCATAATCCCACTTCGTTCAAACTCGGGCCTGGAATGTGACCCGAAGTTTAGAAAATGCGGCAGAAGAACTACACGTCTTCGCTCGCAATCAATACCATGTCTACAACTCGCAAATGGATATCCATAGTTGATTTCATATTTGGAAACAAAGAATTTTACTTTTCAACCCATCATCCCACTTCGTTCAAACTCGGGCCTCGAATGTCACTCAAAGTTGAGAAAATGCGGCCGAAAAACTACACATCTCTGCTCGCAATCAAGACCACATCTACAACTCTCAAATGGGTATCCAAAGTTGATTTCATATTTGGAAACATAGAATTTTATTTTCAACCAATAATTCCACTTCGTTCAAACTCGGGCCTGGAATGTGATCCGAAGTTGAGAAAATGTGGTCGAAGAGCTACACGTCTCCGCTCGCAATCAAGACCACATCTACAACTCTCAAATGGGCATCCAAAGTCGATTTCATATTTGGAAACGAAGAAAGTTACTTTTCAGCCCGTAATCCCACTTCGTTCAAACTCGGGCCTGGATGTGACCCGAAGTTGAGAAAATGCGGCCTAAGAGCTACACGTCTCCGCCCGCAATCAAGACCACATCTACAACTCTCAAATGGGAATCCAAACTTGATTTCATATTTGGAAACCGAGAATTTTACTTTTCAACCCATAATCCCACTTCGTTCGAACTCGGGCCTGGAATGTGATCCGAAGCTGAGAAAGTGTGGCTAAAGAGCTACATGTCGTCGCTCGCAATCAAGACCACCTCTACAACTCTCAAATGGGCATCCAAACTTGATTTCATATTTGGAAACCGAGAATTTTACTTTTCAACCCATAATTCCACTTCAATCAAACTTGGGCCTGGAATGTGACTCGAAGCTGAGAAAATGAGGCCGAAGAACTACACGTCTCCACTCGCAATCAAGACCACGTTTACATCTCTCAAATGGGAATCCAAAGTTGATTTCTTATTTGGTAACGAAGAATTTTACTTTTCAACCCATAATACCACTTCGTTCAAACTCGGGCCTGGAATGCACCCGAAGTTGAGAAAATGCGGTCGAACAACTACACGTCTCTGCTCGCAATCAAGACCACGTCTCCATCTCTCAAATGGGTATCCAAAATTGGTCTCATATTTGGAAATGAAGAATTTTACTGTTCAACCCGTAATCCCACTCCGTCAGACAATGCGGCCCGAGAACTACACATCTCCGCTCGCAATCAAGACCATGTTTACAACACTCAAATGGGTATCCAAAGTTTATTTCATATTTTGAAACGAAGAATTTTACTTTTCAACCCATAATCCCACTCCGTTCAAACTCGGGCTTGGAATGTGACCACGTCTACAACTCTCAAATGGGTATCCAAAGTTGATTTCATACTTGGAAACAGAGAATTTTGCTTTTCAACCCATAATCCCACTCTGTTCAAACTCGGTCCTGGAATGTGACCCGAAGTTGAGAAAATGCACCACGAGAACTACATGTCTCTGCTCCCAATCAAGACCACGTCTACAACTCTCAAAATGGGTAACCAAAGTTGATTTCATATTTGGAAACGAAGAATTTTACTTTTAAACCCATAATCCCACTTCGTTCAAATTCGGGCTTGGAATGTGACCTGAAGTTGAGAAAATGCAGTCGAATAACTACACGTATGCACTCGCAAAGAAGACCACGTCTATAACTCTCAAATGGGTGTCCAAAGTTGATTTCATATTTGGAAATGAAGAATTCTACTTTTCAACCCCCACTTCGTTCAAGGGCGGGCCTTGAATGTGACCATAAGTTAAGAAAATGTGTCCCGAGAACTACACATCTCCGCTCGCAATCAAGACCATGTCTACAAATCTCAAACGGGTATCCAAAGTTGATTTCATATTTGGAAACGGAGAATTTTACTTTTCAACCCATAATCCCACTTCGTTCAAACTCGGGCCTGGAATGCACCCGAAGTTGAGAAAATGCGGTCGAACAACTACACGTCTCTGCTCGCAATCAAGACCACATCTCCATCTCTCAAATGGGTATCCAAAATTGGTTTCATATTTGGAAACGAAGAATTTTACTGTTCAACCCATAATCCCACTCCGTCAGAAAATGCGACTCGAGAACTACACGTCTCCGCTCGCAATCAAGACCATGTCTACAACACTCAAATGGGTATCCAAAGTTTATTTCATATTTTGAAACAGAGAATTTTACTTTTCAACCCATAATCCCACTCCGTTCAAACTCGGGCTTGGAATGTGACCATGTCTACAACTCTCAAATGGGTATCCAAAGTTGATTTCATACTTGGAAACATAGAATTTTGCTTTTCAACCCATAATCCCACTCCATTCAAACTCGGTCCTGGAATGTGACCCGAAGTTGAGAAAATGCACCACGAGAACTACATGTCTCTGCTCCCAATCAAGACCACGTCTACAACTCTCAAAATGGGTAACCAAAGTTGATTTCATATTTGGAAACGAAGAATTTTACTTTTAAACCCATAATCCCACTTCGTTCAAATTCGGGCTTGGAATGTGACCTGAAGTTGAGAAAATGCAGTCGAATAACTACACGTATGCACTCGCAAAGAAGACCACGTCTATAACTCTCAAATGGGTGTCCAAAGTTGATTTCATATTTGGAAATGAAGAATTCTACTTTTCAACCCCCACTTCGTTCAAGGGCGGGCCTTGAATGTGACCATAAGTTAAGAAAATGTGTCCCGAGAACTACACATCTCCGCTCGCAATCAAGACCATGTCTACAAATCTCAAACGGGTATCCAAAGTTGATTTCATATTTGGAAACGGAGAATTTTACTTTTCAACCCATAATCCCACTTCGTTCAAACTCGGGCCTGGAATGCACCCGAAGTTGAGAAAATGCGGTCGAACAACTACACGTCTCTGCTCGCAATCAAGACCACATCTCCATCTCTCAAATGGGTATCCAAAATTGGTTTCATATTTGGAAACGAATAATTTTACTGTTCAACCCATAATCCCACTCCGTCAGAAAATGCGACTCGAGAACTACACGTCTCCGCTCGCAATCAAGACCATGTCTACAACACTCAAATGGGTATCCAAAGTTTATTTCATATTTTGAAACAGAGAATTTTACTTTTCAACCCATAATCCCACTCCGTTCAAACTCGGGCTTGGAATGTGACCATGTCTACAACTCTCAAATGGGTATCCAAAGTTGATTTCATACTTGGAAACATAGAATTTTGCTTTTCAACCCATAATCCCACTCCATTCAAACTCGGTCCTGGAATGTGACCCGAAGTTGAGAAAATGCACCACGAGAACTACATGTCTCTGCTCCCAATCAAGACCACGTCTACAACTCTCAAAATGGGTAACCAAAGTTGATTTCATATTTGGAAACGAGGAATTTTACTTTTAAACCCATAATCCCACATCGTTCAAATTCGGGCTTGGAAAGTGACCTGAAGTTGAGAAAATGCAGTCGAATAACTACACGTCTGCACTCGCAATCAAGACCACGTCTATAACTCTCAAATGGGTGTCCAAAGTTGATTTCATATTTGGAAACGAAGAATTCTACTTTTCAACCCCTAATCCCACTCTGTTCAAGGGCGGGCCTTGAATGTGACCATAAGTTAAGAAAATGCGTTTCGAGAACTACACGTCTCCGCTTGCAATCAAGACCACATCTACAAATCTCAAATGGGTATCCAAAGTTGATTTCATATTTGGAAACGGAGAATTTTACATTTCAACCCATAAACCCACTTCATTCAAACTCGGGCCTGGAATGTGACCCGAAGTTGAGAAAATGCGGTCAAAGAACTACACGCCTCTGCTCGCAATCAAGACCACGTCTACAACTCTCAAATGGGTATCCAAAGTTTATTTCATATTTGGAAATGGAGAATTTTACTTTTCAAACGATAATCCCACTTCGTTCAAACTTGGGCCTGGAATGTGACCCAAAGTTGAGAAAATGTTGCCAAAGACCTACACGTCTCCGCTCGCAATAAAGACCATGTCTACAACTCTCAAATCGGTATCCAAACATGATTTCATATTTGGAAACGAAGAATTTTATTTTTCAACCCATAATCCCACTTCGTTCAAACTCGGGCCTAGAATGTGACCCGAAGTTGAGAAAATGTGGCCAAAGAACTACATGTCTCCGCTCGCAATCAAGACCACGTCTACAACTCTCAAATGGGTCTCCAAAGTTGATTTCATATTTGGAAACAAAGAATTTTACTTTTCAGCCCATAATCCCACTTCGTTCAAACTTGGGCCTGGAATGTGACCCCAGGTTGAGAAAATGAGGACTAAGAGCTACACAAATCCGCTCGCAATCAAGACCACGTCTACAACTCTGAAATGGGTATCCAAAGTTGATTTCATATTTGGAAACGAAGAATTTTTCTTTTCAACCCATAATCCCACTTCGTTCAAACTCGGGCCTGGAATGTCACCCGAAGTTCAGAAAATGCGGCCCAAGAGCTACACGTCTCTACTCGCAATCAAGACCACGTCTACAACTCTCAAATGGGTATCCAAAGTTGATTTCATATTTGGAAATAGAGAATTTTAGTTTTCAGCCCATAATCCCACTTCGTTGAAACTCGGGCCTGGAATGTGACCCAAAGTTGAGAAAATGCGGACGAAGAGCTACACGTATCCGGTCGCAATCAAGACCATCTCTACAACTCTCAAATGGGTATCCAAAGTTGATTTCATATTTCGAAAAGGAGAATGTTACTTTTCAACCCATAATCCCACTCCGTTCAAACTCGGGCTTGGAATGTGAACCGAAGTTGAGAAAATGCGGCCCGAGAACTACACGTCTTGGCTCGTAATCATTAACACGTCTACAACTCTCAAATGGGTATCCAAAGTTGATTTCATATTTGGAAACGAAGAATTTTAGTTTTCAACCAATAATTTCAAATCGTTCAAACTCGAGCCCGGAATGTGACCCGAAGTTGAGAAAATGCGGTCAAAGAACTACATGTCTCTTCTCGCAATCAATATCACCTCTACAACTCTCAAATGGGTATCCAAAGTTGATTTCATATTTGGAAACAAAGAATTTTACTTTTAAACACATAATCCCACTTCGTTCGAACTCGGTTCCTGAATGTGACCCAAATTTACGAAAATGCGGTAGAAGAGCTACACGTCTCCGCTCGCAATTAGGACCACGTCTACAAATCTCAAATGGGAATCCAAAGTTGATTTCATATTAGGAAACGAAGATTTTAACTTTTCAACCCATAATCCCACTCCGTTCAAACTCGGGCCTGGAATGTGACCCGAAGTTGAGAAATTGCGTCTGAATAACTACACGTCTCCGCTCGCAATCAAGACCACGTCTATAACTCTCAAATGGGTATCCAAAGTTGATTTCATATTTGGAAACGA
>JASDQU010103007.1:403672-436191 GCA_032191745.1 Picea mariana
CTACTTCGTTCAAACTCGAGCCTTGAATGTGACCCGAAGTTGAGAAAATGCGACCCAAGAGCTACACGTCTCCGCTCTCAATCAAGACCACGTCTACAACTCTCAAATGGGTATCCAAAGTTGATTTCATATTTGGAAACAAAGAATTTTACTTTTCAACCCATAATCCCACTTCGTTCAAACTTGGGCCTGGAATGTGACCCGAAGTTGAGAAAATGAGGCCGAAGAACTACACGTCTCCGCTCGCAATCAAGACCACATATCCAAATCTAAAATGGGTATCCAAAGTTGGTTTCAAATTTGGAAACGAAGAATTTTACTTTTCAACCCATAATCCCACTCCTTTGAAAGTTGGGTCTGAAATGTGACACGAAGTTCAAAAAATGAGGCTCAAAAACTACACATCTCCCCTCACAATCAAGACCATGTCTACAACTCTCAAACGGGTATCCAAATTTGATTTCATATTTGGAAACAAAGATTTTACTTTTCAACCCATAGTCCCACTTCGTTCAAACGTGGGCCTGGAATGTGACCTGAAGTTGAGAAAATGCGACCGAAGAACTACACGTCTCTGCTCATAATAAAGACCACGTCTACAACTCTCAAATGTGTATTCAAAGTTGATTTCATATTTGGAAAGAGAGAATTTTACTTTTCAACCCAGAATCCCACTTCGTTCAAACTTGGGCCTGGAATGCGACCCGAAGTTGAGAAAATGCGTACGAAGAGCTACACGTATCCGCTCGCAAACAAGACCACGTCTACAACTCTCAAATGGGTATCCAAAGTTGATTTCATATTTGGAAACGAAAAATTTTACTTTTCAACCCATAGTCCCACTTTGTTCAAACGCAGGTCGTGAATGTGACCCGAAGTTGAGAAAATGCAACCGAAGAACTACACGTCTCTCCTCGTAATCAAGACCACGTCTACAACTCTCAAATGTGTATCCAAAGTTGATTTCATATTTGGAAACGAAGAATTTTACTTTTCAACCCATAATCCCACTTCGTTCAAACATGGGCCAGGAATGTATCCCGAAGTTGAGAAAATGTTGCCGATGAACTACACAAGAAAATGTTGCCGATGAACTACACATCTCCGCTCGCAATCAATACCACATCTACAACTCTCAAATGGGTATCCAAAGTTCACTTCATATTTGGAAACGGAGAATTTTACTTTTCAATCCATAATTCCACTTCGTTCAAACTCGGGCCTGGAATGTGACCCGAAGTTGAGAAAATGTTGCCGAAGAACTACACATCTCCTTTCGCAATCAAGATCATGTCTACAACTCTCAAATGGGTATCCAAAGTTGATTTCATATTTGGAAACAAAGAATTTTACTTTTCAACCCATAATCCCACTTTGTTCAAAGAAAGGCCTGGAATGTCACTTGAAGTTGAGAAAATCCGGCCGAAGAACTACACGCCTTCGCTCGCAATCAAGACCACGTCTACAACACTCAAATGGGTATCCAAAGTTGATTTCATATTTGGAAAGAAAGCCTCGTATGGGGTGACAGGTGGCGAAGGCGCGCCAACTGGCCTCGCACTAGGCCGAAGATTAAATGCTGGAGGCAGTCCTCCATAAACACCCATTACGGATGCTAGTCAGCCATTACAACTCTGCGATGGATGGACTCCTCCCGCGAGCGAGTATTTACGAACTTGGCGAGGGTAAATTTAAAGGCGGCTATGGGAATTTGGAGTTTGATTATTTGTTTTTCCTTGCTCCGGTCTCGACTCTGCTCTGTGTCTGGAGATGCTGGTGTAGCTTCGTGCTTCTGGCGCCCTGGTACACCATCCTTCCGTGGAAATTTGAGGCAAGTCCTTCTGCCTGTGCCCTCAATTGGCTTTCGCCCTCGTCTCAGCCTGCGTGTTCTCCTTGGAGAGCGCTCTGCAACATGACTAGGAAGCGCGGAACGCCTTGGCGTGGTTCTGCTTGGTACGCTCGCAAGGAACAACGACAGCGCATGGAAGAACTTGAAAGGGCTCTGGTCATAGCTTCATCCCTGTTCAGAAAGAAGACTCACGAAGAGGAGAAGGTTCGGCTCTCAGACATTGCCGAAAAGGAAATTGATCGTGGAACCATGGATACTGTCATGTTGGAGGGCAGCAACGAGCAACTGTACCCGGCCTGCATTATTGAGGAGGACCCGACTCTGGCGGATTTGTCGACTTTGGAGGCGCCTTGCGATACAGGGTGGTCTGGCAGGGGTGAAGGCAATCTCAATCTGGGCTTGGACGATGATCCTCCTGGTTGCATTGTAGAAGAAGTTCCTTGGCCGGACCTGGAAGCTGAGGTTGATGCTGGATGTGTGATGGGAAAGGAAGGGTGGCAGGAAGACGTGAAGAGTAGAACGCCCGAAGATGAAGGTGATGACATGCGTGGCTCTCTCCGTGAGGAACACCTGGCCTTGGTGTTTGAGCTCCGAGGCCACATGGCTGACCTGGAGTATCGTGCCCACATCATGGGCCAGCGACTGGACGAGTTTTTGGATGTCTTCCCTTTCGCTCCAGCACGACAGTCTTTCGCCTTCACGGCAAGCTCCACATGGAAGACAAAAGCAGGCGACAGGTCACCAATCCCCTAGGTTTTTCATGATGTTATGGCTTTTTAGTTTTATGCTTATGTTTTATGTTAATTTATACTTAAGGCACCTGGTCTGGTTTCCTACGGGCAGGACAGGTGCCATTAGTTTACAGTTGTTCTAACTATATACCTATGCTGGTTTCCGGCTTCCAGCAGCATTTTGGTTTGCTAAGACTTTGGACTATGCACACTCTGTTATAGTTTTTTGATAATATATAATAGCAGGCTCCTCCCCTTTTTTATTTAAAAAAAAATATATATTTGGAAAGAAAGAATTTTACTTTTCAACCCATAATCCCACTTCGTTCAAACTCTGGCCTAGAATGTGATCCGAAGTTGAGAAAATGCAATCGAAGAGCTACACATCTCAGCTTGCAATCAAGACCACGTCTACAACTCTCAAATGGGCATCCAAAGTTGATTTCATATTTGGAAACAAAAAATTTTACTTTTCAAGCCATAATCCCACTTCGTTCAAACTCGGGCCTGGAATGTGACCCAAACTTGAGAAAATGCAGCCCAAGAGCTACACATCTCTGCTCGCAATCAAGACCACATCTACAACTCTCAAATGGGTATCCAAACTTGATTTCATATTTGGAAATGGAGAATATTACTTTTCAACCCATAATCCCACTTCGTTCAAACTCGGGCCTGGAATGTGCCCCGAAGTTGAGAAAATACGACCCAAGAGCTACACTTCTCCGCTCACAATCAAGACCACGTCTACAACTCTCAAATGGGTATCCAAAGTTGATTTCATATTTGGAAATGCAGAACTTTACTTTTCAACCTATAATCYCACTTCGTTCAAACGCGGGCCAGGAATGTGACCCGAGGTTGAGAAAATGTGGTCGAAGAGCTACACATCTCCACTCACAATCAAGACCACGTCTACAACTCTCAAATGGGTATCCAAAGTTGAATTCATATTTGGAGACGAAGAATTTTACTTTTCAACCCATAATCCCACTTCATTCAAAATCGGCCCTAGAATGCGACGGGAAGTTGCGAAAAAACGACCGAAGAGCTACATATCTCCGCTCGTAGTCATGACCACGTCTACAAATATCAAATGGGTATCGAAAGTTGATTTCATATTTGGAAACGAAGAATTTTACTTTTCAACCCATAATCCCACTTCGTTCAAACTCAGGCCTGGAATGCACCCAAAGTTGAGAAAATGCGGTTGAAGAACTGCACGTCTCCACTCACAATCAAGACCACGTCCTCAACTCTCAAATGTGTATCCAAAGTTGGTTTCATATTTGGAAACAAAGAATTTTACTATTCAACCCATAATCCCACTCCGTCAGAAAATGCGGCCTGAGAACTACACGTCTCCGCTCGCAATAAAGACCATGTCTACAATTCTCAAATGGGTATCCAAAGTTTATTTCATATTTCGAAACAGAGAATTTTACTTTTCAACACATAATCCCACTCCGTTCAAACACAGGCCTGGAATGTGACCCGCAGTTGAGTAAATGCGATCAAGACCACGTCTACAACTCTCAAATGGGTATCCAAAGTTGATTTCATATTTGGAAACGAAAACTTTAACTTTTCAACACATAATCCCACTTCGTTCAAACTTGTGCCTGGAATGGGACCCGAAGTTGAGAAAATGCGGTCCAGGAACTACACATCTCCACTCGCAATCAAGACCACGTCTACAACTCTCAAACGGGTATCCAAAGTTTATTTAATGTTTGGAAACAGAGAATTTTACTTTTCAACCCATAATCCCACTTCATTCAAACTCGGGCCTAGAATGTATCCTGAAGTTGAGAAAATGCGGTCGGAGAATTACACGTCTTGGCTTGCAATCAAGACCATGCCTACAACTCTCAAAATGGGTATCCAAAGTTGATTTCATATTTGAAAACGAAGAATAATACCTTTCAAGCCATAATCCCACTTCGTTCAAACTCGAGCCTGGAATGTGACCCGAAGTTGAGAAAATGCGGTCGAAGAACTACACGTCCCCCCTCGCAATCAAGAACACGTCTACATCTCTCAAATGGGTATCCAAAGTTGATTTTGTATTTGGAGATGGAGAATTTTACTTTTCAACCCATGATCCCAATTCGTTCAAACTCGGGACTGGAATGTGATCTGAAGTTGAGAAAATGCAGCTTAAGATCTACACGTATCCCCTTGCAATCAAGACCACGTCTACAACTCTGAAATGGGTATCCAAAAATCATTTCATATTTGGAAATAAATAATTTTACTTTTCAACCCATAATCCCACTTCGTTCAAACTCGTGCCTGGAATGTGACATGAACTTGAGAAAATGCGGTCGAAGAACTACACTTATCCGCTCACAATCAAGACCACGTCCACAACTCTCAAATGGGTATCCAAAGTTCATTTCATATTTGGAAACAAAGTATTTTACTTTTCAACCCATAATCCCACTTTGTCAAACTCGGGCCTGGAATGTGACCCGAAGTTGAGAAAATGCGGCTAAAGAACTGCACGTCTCCGCTCCCAATCAAGACCATGTCTACAACTCTCAAATGGGTATCCAAAGTTGATTTCATATTTGGAAACGAAGAATTTTACTTTTCAACTGATAATCCCACTTCGTTCAAACTTGAACTTGGAATGTGACCCGAAGTTGAGAAAATGTTCTCTAAGAGCTACACGTCTCCGCTCTCAATAAAGACCACGTCTACAACTCTCAAATTGGTATCCAAACTTGATTTCATATTTGGAAATGAAGAATTTTATTTTTCTACCCATAATCCCACTTCGTTCAAACTCGGACCTGGAACGTGATCCGAAGTTGAGAAAATGTGATCGAAGAACTACACGTCTCCACTCGCAATAGAGACCACGTCTAAAACTCTTACATAGGTATCCAAAGTTGATTTCATATTTGGAAACGAAGAATTTTACTTTTCAACACATAACCCCACTTCGTTCAAACTCAGGCCTGGAATGTGACCCGAAGTTTAGTATATGCGAACGAAGAGCTACACGTATTTGCTCGCAATAAAGACCACGTCTACAACTCTCAAATGGGAATCCAAAGTTGATTTCATATTTGGAAATGAAGAATTTTACTTTTCAACCCATAATCCCAGTTCATTTAAACTGGGGCCCAGAATGTGACCCGAAGTTGAGAAAATGCGGCCCAAGAGATATACATCTCCGCTCGCAATCAAGACCACGTCTACAACTCTCAAATGGGTATCCAAAGTTGATTTCATATTTGGAAACAAAGAATTTTACTTTTCAACCCATAATCCCACTTCGTTCAAACTTGGGCCTGGAATGTGACCCAAAGTTGAGAAATTGAGGCCGAAGAACTAAACATCTCCGGTCGCAATCAAGACCACATCTACAACTCTAAAATGGGTATCCAAAGTCGATTTCATATTTGGAAACGAAGAATTTTACTTTTCAACCCATAATCCCACTTCGTTCAAAATCGCGCCTGTAATGCACCCGAAATTGAGAAAATGTGGTCGAAGAACTACACGTCTCCGCTCGCAATCAAGACCACGTCTCCAGCTCTAAAATGGGTATCCAAAGTTGGTTTCAAATTTGGAAACGAAAATTTTTACTTTTCAACCCATAATCCCACTCCTTGGAAAGTTGGGTCTGGAATGTGACCCGAAGTTCAGAAAATGTGGCTCAAGTATTACACGTCTCCACTTGCAATCAAGACCATGTCTACAAATCTCAAATGGGTATCCAAAGTTGATTTCATATTTTCAAAAGGAGAATTTTACTTTTCAACCCATAATCCCACTTCGTTCAAACTCGGGCTTGGAATGTGACCCGAAGTTGAGAAAATTCGTCCCGAGAACTACATGTCTCTGCTTGCAATCATTACCACGTCTACAATTCTCAAATGGGTATCCAAAGTTGATTTCATATTTGGAGACAGAGAATTTTACTTTTCAACCCATAATCCCACTACGTTCAAACTTGGGCTTGGAATGTGACCAGAAGTTTAGAAAATGCAGCCCGAGGATTACATGTCTCCGCTTGCAATCAAGACCATGTCTACAACTCTCAAATGGGTATCCAAAGTTGATTTTATATTTGGAAACGAAGAATTTTACCTTTCAACCAATAATCCCACTTCGTTCAAACTCGGGCCTAGAATGTGACCCGCAGTTGAGAAAATGTGGCTTGAGAACTACACGTCTCCGCTCGCAATCAAGAGCACGTCTACAACTCTCAAATGGGTATCCAAAGTTGATTTCATATTTGGAAACGGAAAATTTAACTTTTCAACCCATAATCCCACTTCGTTCAAACTCGGGCCTAGAATGTGACCCGCAGTTGATAAAATGTGGCCTGAGAACTACACGTCTCGCTCGCAATAAAGACCACGTCTACAACTCTCAAATGGGTATCCAAAGTTGATTTCATATCTAGAAACAAAGAATTTTACTTTTCAACCCATAATCCCACTTCGTTCAAACTCGGGCCTGGAATGTGTCCCGAAGTTGAGAAAATGCGGTCGGAGAATTACATGTCTCCGCTTGCAATCAAGACCACGTCTACAACTCTCAAAATGGGTATCCAAATTTGATTTCATATTTGAAAACGGAGAATTTTACTTTTCAACCCATAATCCCACTTCCTTCAAACTCGGGCATGGAATGTGGCCTGAAGTTGAGAAAATGCGGTCGAAGAACTACACGTATCCGCTCACAATCAAAACCACATCTACAACTCTCAAATGGGTATCCAAAGTTGATTTCATATTTGAAAACGAAGAATTTTACTTTTCAACCCATAATCCCACTTCGTTCAAACTCGGGCCTGGAATGTGACTCGAAGTTGAGAAAATGCGACCGAAGAACTAAACGTCTCCGCTCACAATCAACACCACATCTATAGCTCTCAAATGGGTTTAAAAGGTTGATTTCATATTTGGAGATGAAGAATTTTACTTTTCAACCCATAATCCCACTTCGTTCAAAATCGGACCTGGAATGTGACCCGAAGTTGAGAAAATGCGGTCGAAGATCTACACGTATCCGCTCGCAATCAAGACAATGTCTACAACTCTCAAATGGGTATCCAAAGTTCATTTCATATTTGGAAACAAAGAATTTTACTTTTCAACCCATAATCCCACTTCGTTCAAACTCGTGCCTGGAATGTGACCTGAAGTTGAGAAAATGAGGTCGAAGAACTACACGTCTCCGCTCGCAATCAAGATCACCTCTACAACTCTCAAATAGGTATCCAAAGTTGATTTCATATTGGGAAACAAAGAATTTTACATTTCAACCCATAATCCCACTACGTCAAACTCGATCCTGGAATGTGACAAAAAGTAGCGAAAATGCGGCTTAAGAGCTACATGTCTCCGCTCGCAGTCAAGACCACGTCTACAAATCTCAAATGGGTATCCAAAGTTGATTTCATATTTGGAAACAGAGAATTTTACATTTCAACTCATCATCCCACTTCGTTCAAACTCGGGCCTGGAATGTGACTCGAAGTTTAGAAAATGCGGCTGAAGAACTTCACGTCTCTGCTCGCAATCAAGACCACGTCTACAACTCTCAAATGGGTATCCAAAGTTTATTTCATATTTGGAAACGAAGAATTTTACTTTTCAACCGATAATCCTACTTCGTTCAAACTTGGGCTTGGAATGTGTCCCAAATTTGAGAAAATGTTGTCTAAGAGCTACATGTCTCCACTCGCAATAAAGACCACATCTACAACTCTCAAATCGGTATCCAAACTTGATTTCATATTTGGAAATGGAGAATTTTATTTTTCAACCCATAATCCCACTTAGTTCAAACTCGGGCATGGAATGTGACCCGAAGTTGAGAAAATGTGGTTGAAGAACTACATGTCTCCGCTCACAATCAAGACCACGTCTACAACTCTCAAATAGGTATCCAAAGTTGATTTCATATTTGGAAACAGAGAATTTTACTTTTCAGCCCATAATCCCACTTCGTTAAAACTCAGGCCTGGAATGTGACCCGAAGTTGAGAAAATGCGGACGAAGAGCTACACGTATCTGCTCGCAATCAAAACCATGTCTACAACTCTCAAATGGGTATCCAAAGTAGATTTTATATTTGAAAACAAAGAATTTTACTTTTAAACCCATAATCCCACTATGTTCAAACGCGGTCCTGGAATGTGACCCAAAGTTGAGAAAATGCACCGCGAGAACTACATGTCCCCGCTCCCAATCAAGACCATGTCTACAACTCTAAAATGGGTATCCAAAGTTGATTTCATATTAGGAAACAAAGAATTTTACTTTTCAACCCATAATCCCACTTCATTCAAACTCGGGCCTGGAATGTGACCCGAAGTTGAGAAAATGCGGCCAAAGAACTACATGTCTCCGCTCGCAATGAAGACCACGTCTACAACTCTCGAATGGGTATCCAAAGTTGATTTCATATTTGGAGATGAAGAATTTTACTTTTCAACCCATAATCCCACTTCGTTCAAACTCGGGCCTGGAATGTGACCCGAAGTTGAGAAAATGCGGCCAAAGAACTACACGTCTCCGCTCCAAATCAAGACCACATTTACAACTCTCAAATTGGTATCGAAAATTGATGTCATATTTGGAAACGAAGAATTTTTCTTTTCAACCCATAATCCCACTCCGTTCAAACTCGGGCCTGGAATATGACCCGAAGTTGAGAAAATGCGTCCCGAGAACTACACCTCTCGTCTCTCAATCAATATCACGTCTACAACTCTGAAATGGGTATCCCAAGTTGATTTCATATTCGGAAACAGAGAATTTTACTTTTCAACCCATAATCCCACTTCATTCAAACTGTGGCCTGGAATGCACCCGAAGTTGAGAAAATGCAACTGAAGAACTACACGTCTCTGCTCACAATCAAGACCACGTCTCCAACTCTCAAATGGGTATCCAAAGTTGATTCATATTTGGACACGAAGAATTGAACTTTTCAACCCCTAATCCCACTCCGTTCAAACTCGGGCCTGGAATGTGAGCCGAAGTTGAGAAAATGGGTCCCGAGAACTACACGTCTTCGCTCGCAATCAAAACCACGTCTACAACTCTCAAATGGGTATCCAAAGTTGTTTTAATGTTTGGAAACAAAGAATTTTACTTTTCAACCCATAATCCCACTTCGTTCAAACTCGGGCCTGGAATGTGACCCGAAGTTGAGAAAATGCGACCGAAGAACTACACGTCTCCGCTCGCAATCAACACCACGTCTATAGCTCTCAAATTGGTTTAAAAAGTTGATTTCATATTTGGAGATGAAGAATTTTACTTTTCAACCCATAATCCCACTTCGTTCAAACTCAGACCTAGAATGTGACCCGAAGTTGAGAAAATGCGGCCGAAGATCTACACGTATCCGCTCGCAATCAAGACAACGTCTACAACTCTCAAATGGGTATCCAAAGTTCATTTCATATTTGGAAACAAAGAATTTTACATTTCCACCTATAATCCCACTTCATTCAAACTTGGACCTGTAATGTGACCCGTAGTTGAGAAAATGCGGCCGAAGAACTACACATCTCCGCTCGCAATCAAGACCACGTCTACAACTCTCAAATGGGTATCCAAAGTTGATTTCATATTTGGAGATGAAGAATTTTACTTTTCAACCCATAATCCCCCTTCGTTCAAACTCGGGCCTGGAATGTGACCCGACGTTGAGAAAATGCGGTCGAAGAGCTACATTTATCCGCTCGCAATCAAGACCACGTCTACAACTCTCAAATGGGTATCCAAAGTTGATTTCATATTTGGAAATGAAGAATTTTACTTTTCACCCCATAATCCCACATCGTTCAAACTCGTGCCTGGAATGTGACCCGAAGTTGAGAAAATGCGGTCGAAGAACTACACGTCTCTGCTCGCAATCAAGATCACCCCTACAACTCTGAAATGGGTATCCAAAGTTTATTTCATATTTGGAAACGAAGAATTTTACTTTTCAACCCATAATCCCACTTCGTTCAAACTCGGTCCTGGAATGTGACCCAAAGTTGCGAAAATGCGGCCGAAGAACTACGAGTCTCCGCTCACAATCAAGACCATGTCCACAACTCTCAAATGGGTATCCAAAGTTTATTTCATATTTGGAAACGGAGAATTTTACTTTCCAACCGATAATCCCACTTCGTTCAAACTTGGGCTTGGAATGTGACCCGAAGTTGAGAAAATGCGGCCGAAGAGCTACACGTCTCCGCTCGCAATAAAGATGACGTCTAAAACTCTCAAATCAGTATCCAAAGTTTATTTCATATTTGGAAACAAAGAATTTTACTTTTCAACCCATAATCCCACTTCGTTCAAACTCGGGCCTACAATGTGACCCGAAGTTGAGAATATGTGGCCGAAGAACTACATGTCTCTCCTCGGAATCAGGACCACGTCTACAACTCTCAAATGGGTATCCAAAGTTGATTTCATATTTGGAAACGAAGAATTTTACTTTTCAACCCATACTCTCACTTCATTCAAACTCGAGCCTGGAATGTGGCCCGAAGTTGAGAAAATGCGAACGAAGAGCTACACGTATCTGCTCGCAATCAAGATCACGTCTACAACTCTGAAATGGGTATCCAAAGTTGATTTCATATTTGGAAACGAAGAATTTTACTTTTCAACCCATAATCCCACTTCGTTCAAACTCGGACCTGGAATGTGACCCGAAGTTGAGAAAATGCGGCCGAAGAACTACACGTCTCCGCTCGTAATCAAGACCACGTCTACAATTCTCAAATGGGTATCCAAAGTTGATTTCATATTTGGAAATGAAGAATTTTACTTTTCAACCCATAATCCCACTTCGTTCAAACTCGGGCCTGGAATGTGACCCGAAGTTTAGAAAATGCGACCGAAGAACTACATGTCTCCGCTCGCAATCAATACCACGTCTACAACTCACAAATGTGTATCCAAAGTTGATTTCATGTTTGGAAAAAAAGTATTTTACTTTTCAACCCATAATCCCACTTCGTTCAAACTCGGGCCTGGAATGTAAACCAAAGTTGAGAAAATGCGGTAGAAGAACTACACGTCTCCGCTCGTAATCAAGACCACATCTACAACTCTCAAATGGGTATGCAAAGTTGATTTCATAATTGGAAACATAGAATTTTACTTTTCAACCAATAATCCCACTTCGTTCAAACTCGGGCCTGGAATGTGATGCGAAGTTGAGAAAATGCGACTGAAGAGCTACACGTCTCTGCTCGTAATCAAGATTACGTCTACAACTCTCAAATGGGCATCCAAAGTCGATTTCATATTTGGAAACAAAGAATTTTACTTTTCAACCCATAATCCCACTTCGTTCAAACTCGGGCCTGTAATGTGACCCGAAGTTGAGAAAATGCGGCCCAAGAGCTACACGTCTCCGCTCGCAATCAAGACCACATCTACAACTCTCAAATGGGTATCCAAACTTGATTTCATATTTGGAAACGAAGAATTTTACTTTTCAGCCCATAATCCCACTTCGTTCAAACTCGGGCCTGGAATGTGCCCCGAAGTTGAGAAAATGCAACCCAAGAGCTACACTTCTCCGCTCGCAATCAAGACCACGTCTACAACTCTCAAATGGGTATTTAAAGTTGATTTCATATTTGGAAATGGAGAATTTTACTTTTCAACCTATAATCCTACTTCATTCAAACTTAGGCCAGGAATTTGACCTGAAGTTGAGAAAATGTGGTCAAAGAGATACACGTCTCTACTCGCAATCAAGACCACGTCTACCATTCCCAAATGGGTATCCAAAGTTGATTGCATATTTGGAAACGAAGAATTTTACTTTTCAACCCATAATTCCACTTCGATCAAACTCGGGCCTGGAATGTGACCCAAAGTTGAGAAAATGCGGCCCAAGAGCTACACGTGTTCGCTCTCAATCAAGACCACGTCTACAACTCTCAAATGGGTATCCAAAGTTGATTTCATATTTGGAAACGAAGAATTTTACTTTTCAATCCATAATCCCACTTTGTTCAAACTTGGGCCGGAAATGTGACCCGAAGTTGAGAAAATGAGGCCGAAGAACTACACGTCTTTGCTCGCAATCAAGACCACGTCTACAACTCTCAGATGGGTATCCAAAGTTGATTTCATATTTGGAAATGAAGAATTTTACTTTTGAACCCATAATCCCACTTCGTTCAAACTCGGGCCTGGAATTCACCCGAAGTTGAGAAAATGCGACCGAAGAACTACACGTCTCGACTCGCAATCAAGACCACGTCTCCAACTCTCAAATGGGTATCCAAAGTTGGTTTCATATTTGGAAATGAAGAATTTTACTTTTCAACCCATAATCCCACTGGGGGCTGCTTCAGAGCTTATCCCATAGTTGCCTTGGGTCTTCTTGGTCTTGGTCCACGATGTAATGTCGGGCTTCCTTCAAGTTGAATTCCCCCCCATTTTTTCGGCCCCATCTTAATTGGTCTTCTTCTTCCGAGATTGCAATTTTCCTTTTCCCCAGTTCCTCCTCCACCTATTTCATGATTGTTGTGGTCCGATCTCTAGTTTGGGAATTGAGATTGTCCCAGATTCTCCATCTGTTTCGTTCTGTTTCTTGCTTCCAATAGTGGTGGACTTTGGTTTTTCCTTGCGCGATCATGTCCTGTTGGAGTTCCTCCCTGTCCGGCTTACCCATTTTGGGTTCTTTTTTCCAGTCATCCTCCTAGAATCTGTTTGTTTTACCATTGCTTACTTCCCAGAAGTTGTGTGTCTGGACCCAGGTTTTGTTGTGCCAAGCTAGGTTCCAGATGGTTGATCCCTCCCTGGTGCCCATAAAACGAATTCGGTCATGGTCGTTTATGTCCGGGGCATACTTGGCCTTCTAGAGGTTTGCCCACAGGGTAGAAGTTTCTTTAACCCATCGCCACCAGAGTTTCACCCCATAGGGTTCGTTGGTTACTTGTGGGTCTTGTATCCCCAATCCTCCTTTGCATTTTGTCTTGCAAACCTTCTCCCAAGCCACCAGGGCCCAATTTTTCTTTGTTTCCGCTCCTCGACATAGGAAATTTTTTTGTATGGTCCTTATTTTTTGTAGTATTCCTTTGGGGGCGGGAAATACAGACATCATATATGTTGGAATTGCTTGTAGAACCGTCTTGGTCAGTACAAGTCTCCCCTCAAGGTTTAGGGATTTGTACGTCCAGGTTTTCAACCTCTCCTATAGCTTGTTGAGCACTCCTTCCCAAGTTGTCGTTTTGTATGCTATGTTCATCAGTGGGATGCCCAAGTATTTAGTTGGGAGTGTTTTGTGCTCAAAGCCCAAAATATTTGCCAGGGTCCTTTGGATTGCAGGGTTGGTGTTGAAAAAGTAGATCATCGATTTGGAATGGTTGATCTCGGCTCCCGAGGCTTCCCCAAACTCTTCTAAGATCCTTTGGAAAGTTTTTTCTTCCTTGACCGTGGGTATGCCATGGAGTAGGTCATCCACGAACTGTTGGTGTGTGGAAGTAGATCAGTTTTTGAATGGTTTGAGGCTTGTTATTTCTCTTGTTGTTGTTGCGCTTTTTATGCTTCGATTGAGACCTTCCATCATCAAGATGAACAAGAAGGGGGATAGCGGGTCTCCTTGTCTGATGCCTCTAGTGGGCCAGAAGGGTTTGGTTGGGGCTCCATTTATCAGGAGCGAGTAACTTGTCATTAAGACTAGGTTGATAATTCAGCTGATCCAGTGTTGGGTGAAACCAAAGGCTTCCAGATTCTTAACCATGTAGTGCCAGCTAATTTTGTCATAGACTTTTGCTAGGTCAAGTTGTATTGTCAGCCCCCCTCTCCTCTGCATTTTCAAGGTGTTGATTAGCTCATGGGCATGGATGACGTTGTCCATGATTTGTCTTCCTTCCACAAAACTCGCCTGTTCTTGTGAAATCAATGTGGGTAGGAGGGGTTTCAATCTATTGGCTATGAGTTTGGAGATTATCTTGTAAACCACATTGCATAAAGCTATGGATCTGTAGCTGCCAAGGGTCCTTACTTCATTTTTTGGGGGGATTAGAGTAATCATTGTGACATTTAACACTTTTAGGATGGAGGATGACCTTCTAGAGTCCTCCACCACCCTATAAACATCGTGTTTATCCACTTCCCAACAGGCTTTGAAGAATTCCACTGTGAAACCATCTGGACCTGGGGCTTTCTCGTTGGGCATCTCCTAGATCACTTGATCAATTTCCTTCTTAGCTATGGGTTTGTTTAGGTTGTTATTATGTTCCTCGGTGACTAGACAAAGGATGTGTTGCGTTATCCTTTGGATGGTCTCCGTTCGGTCTTTGTTGGGTTCCTGGGCTATCCCATGGAAGTGACTTACCAGGATATTTTCAATCTCCTTGTGGTATTCTCGCTCGATCCCATCCTGATCCTTAATTTTCAGTATTTTGTTGTGGGCTCTTCTAGCAATGGTTGTTCTATGAAAAAACTTGGTGTGCCTCTCTCCTTCCTTTAGCCATCCGATTCAAGACTTTTAGCGCCATATAATTTCTTCCTGCTGGCATCTTCCCTCCCATTCCTGGGTCATTTGGATCTCTTCCTTTTTTCGATCCTCTGCATAGCCCTTCACTATGCAAACTTTCTGGAGTCTTCACATTTTGTCTTCAATATTTTTCTTCTCTTGGTTTATGTTGCCAAAGTTTTCCTTGTTCCACTCCCTCAGTTTATATTTGATGTACTTTAGTTTCTTATAGAGTTTGAACATCTATGTCCCTTACTCTGGTTGTTCCTCACGCCACCACTGGTTGATGTTCTCCTTAAAGGTGGGGTGTTCAATCCAGAGTTTCTCAAATCTGAATGGTCTATTCTTCAGGGTGGTTGGGAAGTCCGCTTCCAGTTGGACTGGCTAGTGATCAGAACCCCCCCACGGAAGGATGTTGCAATCTAAGGTTAACCCCTGAATAATGATGGATTCTGACACCAAGAATCTGTCTAGTCTTGTCACAACTTGATGTTGATTTATCTGTTTATTGTTCCAAGTGAAATGTTTGTTATTGGTTCTGATTTCCACCATCTTTGTTGTGTCTATGAACTTTGAGAATTCTTCCGCATCTCTATCCAAACTCCTGGTGCCTCCTTTTTTCTCCGCAAGTGATGTGATGATGTTGAAGTCCCTTGCCAGGATCCAGTGGAGGTTGCTGGAGCAGGCTTTTAGGTCTTCTAGGTCTAGAAGCATTCTTCTCTTTTCCTCTAGCATTTGGGGTCCATACACATTAGTGCATAGAATCATCTTTGTATTCCCCATGATTTACATGTTAACCGAAAGTGTGTGTCCGACAGCCTTGACTGTTATTAGGTTTATCACTTGTGAGTTCCACAAGGTGAGGATACCTCCTGCCATCTGTTGTCCTTCGACAACCAACATCTTGTACTTTCTCCATTATTTTTTGTTGATTGTTTCCATTCTATCTACAATGCATTTTGTCTCTTGGATGAAACAGAGGTCTGGTTGTTCCTTCCTAAGTCTATTTCTAAGAATTCTATGCTTTCGTGGGTTGTTTAGGCCTCTTATATTCCATGTTATAATCTTCATTTAAACATGTGGGGGGGAGTTGGGAAAGAGCCTTTTGATCTTACCTGAGTTTATCAGCAGAGCTCCTAGTTCCTGTAGGGCTACGTTGTTTGATTTCCTGCCTTTTCTCCTTCTCGTCTACTTGGGGTGAGAGTTGCGGTTGTCCTTCGCCTGCTTTGATTCCTAGGTGTCCTATCTCCCTGTGTGTGCGCTTGATCCCTCTGGATTTGGCTTCCTCCCTTAGGAAGAACATGTATTGGATGCAGTCTAGTTGCTCCGTTGGTACATTGTCTACGCCCTGCCTTTTCCATTGCTCCAGTATGTTTGGGAGATCGATCCCTTCCCTTTTCACAATGTCTCTGAGATCAAGATCTTTCGTTCCTACCTCGCTTGGAGTCATTTCCGCGTCTCCATCTGCCTCCTGCATGGGGGTGGGGGCATCTTTGGTTTCTCCGTCCATAGGAGTTGCACTAGCCCCCTGTCCCATCTCCTTTCTTAGGCTATATGTATCCTCATTTGTTGCTTGTTCCCTGGCTTCTTTAGCTTTTGTCTTTTCCTTTCCTCCTTCCTCCCCTTTGTTGGTCTTATCCCGTCCTTCTGTTTTATTCCTGGCCTCCGGGTTGCTCCCTGTTGGGGTTTTACTTTGTTTCTTGTTAGCTATGTTTCTGTGGTTTGGTTTTATAAACCCATCCTCATGCTGCTATAGTTTGGTGTTTTGCACTTCTTGTTTTTTAATAATCAGACATTCTCTGATTAGGTGTCCATGTTCGTGACATCTCCTGCATTTGAAGGGGATCTACTCATAGTCAATGTTTTGTACCCATTCCTCATCCCTGAATTCCAGGCTTATGTCTTATGGGAGTGCCCCCGACACATCCATCTCTATGCAGATTCTTGTATAGGATGTGTATCGTCCTTTTAGGGTTGCTTCTGATGTCTTCACGTATTTTCCTAGTTTTTTCCCTATTGCTTCAAAGGTGGAAGGTAGCCAATAATATAACGGCAAGGAGTAAAGTCTCATCCATACAGGTACATTTTTGAAAGTTTCTTTCTCTGGGGAGAAGTTTTCCTTCCATGGTTGCATGTACAGTCCTGTTGAGGCGTGGAAGTATGCCCCCCCCTCAAAGATCTTATCCCTATCTTTCAGGTTCATGAAAACTATTGTAAAGAAGCCTTTCGAGCCCAGGTGTAGTTCCACTTCTCCGCTTGGCTTCCATTGATATTTAATCCAGTTGCGCAGCGTTCTTTCTGTGGGCCACAAACCCATAAACTTGTACACTAGCGCATGTGTCCTCATCTGTTCCCTGTAGAGTTGCATTTGTGGATTGTCCAGTATTACCTTGGGTATCATTGTTGTCTTTGGTTTACATGGGTTGTGCCCTTATACCCCATTGGGGCTCGCCGTTTCTCGTGCAGTATTCTGAGTTTCTTTGGCTTTTTCCCCAATGCCATTGCTTTTCCTCTGGTTGCTTTCCTGACTCTTTTTTGGTTTTGATCCCAAGGTGCTTGTCATTGGTGCCTTGAAACCTATGCCTCGTGGGCCTTTCCCTCTGTCTACTACTACCTGCTTGTATGAGGGGGTTCCATTATCTCCCCCCTTGGTACTCATGTTGTCCTCTGTTGTGGCTGCGACTACCAAACCCTAGCTTGTAGTTGCTCCAGTCTAAGATTTGATTCAAGCATACTTAACCAAGTAATAACCCAATTTTTTTAGGGTGAATTAACATTTTCATATGCAAGCATATTCTCAAATATGCCAAGTTGTAATATATGCACAATACTAAAGAGGGGCACCATGTCAACACCTTTGTAGATGATAGTGGGCTAGCACAATATTGCATTCTTGCTACGATGATGCCTTAAAAAAACTAAAATAAATAACAATTTTTTGCCAATTCAAGATTGACAAAAAAAATTTCACCAGATTCCATAATATTCTCCCATTAATTCGCTTTAATGGGAGATGTCCTTGAGCTTTCCTCTGATTAATGCCAATTTTTTCGAACATCTGTGCTGAGCTCTCATTGGTAAAAGCATAATTAATGTGCATTGGGAAGGGGCGAAGGTGGCAGGGATGGAGGGGAGCGAAAAATGCTTTGAAACTTTTGTGAACCTGGGAGTCTGTGAACCCGCGAAACTTTGAAGAATCGACTAAGTATGGAAAGGCGGGGCGATAAAACAGAGTCATCATAGGTAGAGTGAGACTTGCGAATTCGAGTAGTTCGGGGTCGAATTGTAGATCACTGAAGTTTTAGGTACAAGATGCATACTTTGAACACAGGGCATGAGAATTTGATAACACCTACCCAGAAACCCTTGGTCATAAAATTGGCTAAGTATGGAAACGAATGACGGTCGGTAGGACTCGTGACGTGAAGATATAGATGGATATAGAATTACTCATTCCGCCACCCGGGAACCCGCGAGCATAGAAATGCGACTAAGTATAGAACCAAAAACGGGTAACAGAAGGGAAGAAGAAAAGGGAACAAGCAGAAAGTATAGAAGAGGAAAAAGAAAGGGAGCAAAGAAATTTATGCCTCACACAACAACACTTAGTCTGATAATTATCAAGCGATAGAAACACATCAACTATGGGAAAAACATTCTTAGCCATGAAATATAGTTGGAGCTGAACAAACCCTAGTTCAAGTTAAAGAGATGTTGTTTATATCTATTTCAACAATCTCGTAGGTAGAGTGAGGCTTGTGAGTTCAAGGAGTCCGGGGTCGAATTGTAGATCACTGAAGTTTTGGCTACAAGATGTATGCCCCGAACATGGGGCATGAGAGTTCGATAGGGCCTAGCCAGGAACCTGCGGCCATAAAATTGGCTAAGTATGGAAATGAATGGCGGTCGGTCAGACTCGTGAAGTGAAGATATAGATGGATATAGAATTTATCACTCTGTCACGTTGGGAACCCACGAGCATAGATATGCGACTAAGTATAGAACCAGAAACGGATAATAGAGGGGAAGAAGAAAAGGGAAAAACGGGCAAGTATAGAAGAGGAAAAAGAAGGGGAGAAACAAACTTTATGCGTCACAAAACAACACTTGGTCTTAAGTATGGAAAGGTGGGGTGGTCAGACAGAGTCATTGTAGGTAGAGTGAGGCTTGTGAGTTCGAGGAGCCTGAGGTCGAATTGTAATTCACCGAAGTTTTGGGTGAAAGATGTATACCCCGAATACGGGGCATGAGAGTTCGATAGCACCTACGCAGGAACCGACGACCATAAAATTGGCTAAGTATGGAAACGAACGGTGGTCAATTAGACTCGTGATGTGAAGATACATATGGATATAGAATTTCTCACTCCACCACCCCGGGAACCCACAAGCATAGATATGCGACTAAGTATAGAACCATAAACGGATAATAGAGGGGAAGAAGAAAAGGGAAAAATGAGTAAGTATAGAAGAGGAAAAAGAAAGGGAGCAAAGAACTTTATGCCTCACACAACAACACTTAGTCTGATAATTATCAAGCGATAGAAACATATCAACTATGGGAAAAACATTCTCAGCCATGAAATATAGTTGGAGCTCAACAAACCCTGGTTCAAGTTAAAATAGATGTTGTTTATATCTATCTCAACAAGCAATAGACAAAATACATGACTTGGCATTATTATATGCAAGCATTCAGACGGAGTCATCGTATATATAGTGAGGCTTGTGAGTTCAAAGAGTCTGGGGTCGAATTGTAGATCACCGAAGTTTTGGGTGCAAGATGTATACCCCGAACACGGGGCATGAGAGTTTGATAGCGCCTACGCGAGAACCCGCGACCATAAAATTAGCTAAGTATGGAAACGAACAACGGTTGGTCGAACTCGTGATGTCAAGATATATATGGATATAGAATTTCTCACTCAGCCACCCCAGGAACCCGTGAGCATAGATATGCGACTAAGTATAAAACCATAAACATATAATAGAGGGAAAGAAGAAAAGGAAAAAGTGGGTAAGTATAGAAGAGGAAAAAGAAAGGGAGCAAAGAACTTTATGCCTCACACAACAACACTTAGTCTGATAATTATCAGGCAATAGAAACACATCAACTATGGGAAAAACATTCTCAGCCATGAAATATAGCTGGAGCTCAACATACCCTGGTTCAAGTTAAAAGAGATATATGACTTGGAATTCTTACATGCAAGCATATTCTAAAACATGACAAGCTTCAATATATGGACAAATTGGATAACGTATGCAGATAAGAGTTTTGTAACCATACCTTTTAGTCTCTAGACCTTGTACTATGATGGAGGTTTCACTTATACTTGTCGATAGTTCTTGTGAACTAAAAAACATGTGGTGTAAACGACATAAACATATTTACCATGGCATAGTAGAATAAATAACTGCAGATATTTGTTTCGTAAACATAGCAAGAGCATAATCTATGAATCCATACCTTCGACATTGTCATTGTGCTGATGTGTGCGATGGTTCATTGTTCATGTCCATGCCACTTTTGAAACAATGGCTATGAACATGTGTATATTGTTCATACTCAATATGGATGTGCATTAGGCATAGGCATTGTATTTGTTGTGGCACCACTGTAGCCATACCTTTTGGAAGATTGTACTCTAGCTTTCTCAGTTGTGGCACATAAGGCTCCATCCTCATGTTCAATTAGTCTGTTCTTTTTTCAATGCATCAATACAGAGAATACAATGGACATGAAGGCAAGTTGCTACGTAGGAACACATGAAATAAAGATGGAGTACAAATTTATTTATTTCAAGGTAGCGGCACATAAAATACAATTGACATGAAGATAAGTTAGTATATAGGGAGATATGCAGTATTCAAGGAAAAAAAAAACAAAAGAGCTGCAAACCAGTGGAATAAATATAGACAGAGTAAATGAAAAACAATTGGATATGGAATATGAGTAGAAGTATGCACCTTTGTATGTATTCTTCTACATTTTTGGTTAAGAGTTCTTTGCCTCGTCCAGTTTTCCTGTTTGTTTCAATGAAGGAAAGTACAAAACACAATGAACATGAACGTAAGTTGATATGTAAGGAAAAAACAAGGAATATGTACATACAATAAATAAACTACAATAAAAGGAATATAGTAACATATAGTGTTAGAAGAATGTACCGGTTCCTTTTTTCCTTCATCCATGTATGTGTATGTATAAAAAAGCCGTGTAAATTTTTTTTGTGTCCAAAATCAATTACAAACCAAGAAAAACTAAGAAGTTGGATAACTTGGTTTTGCGCAACAAGCTAGAAAGATATGCTTTGAGACATAAAAATATGATATTGCAATATGTTTGATGTATATTTCATAATTCAAGTGCAATACCAATTGTATCGTGATCAGACTAGTATGTGTCTAAGATAAAGACATCGTATTGAGAAATGGGCACATTTGACCATACATGGTCAATAAGTGTGTTTTTTACATGGTTTATCTTATCCAAAAGAAAGCGGAGACTGTATCTGCACATATAGTTTTCCAATTGTTTTGTTTTGACATTATTTTGTAACATGTCAATATTGAAGTCTCCTACAATGACAATGGTTTCATTCTGATGCAAATGCTCTAATGCATTGGAAAGAACATTTAGTATGTTGGAGAATGTTGCATGCAGAGCAGCACAAAGATTTAGTGTTGCAATTTCTGATCCATGGAAAATTACTTTTGCGAGCACCATCTCAACATTGTTTTCTTCAAAATGCATATCCTCCAAAATTGTTACCTGTTTTTTCACTAATATCATCACCCCATGTGTAATGTAACTTGATATGCAATTGTGATTTGGAAATTGCATGCATAATGTCATGTATGTTTCCTGCAAGCACAGAATATCAGATTGCATTGTGTCATAGTCATTGAGTATATCATCCATATGTGCATGTAGGTTGTGCGTGTTAAGTGAGAGAATTGATACATATGAGTTTGTTTGTATGGATTGGTAATCATATCGTAGATGTTATTTTGCACTAGTCCTAAGGCATTGCATCTCAATATCAACTTTATATTTGACTTTGAAGTTATCTTTTGTAAGAGCACTTGATAAATACAAGGAGTCTATACCTCTGACACTGGACAATGTTGTGTATACAAGTCCATGTATTTGAATTCCAGCATGGTCAAATGCAACACTATCAAGTGTTAGTCCTTGCGATCCGTGGATTGTATGTGCACATGCAAGTTTAATTGGAAATTGTTTTCGAATCTTCAGTCGACCTGTCTTTGTCGATGTCAATATTGGTTTTGATATTCGTAAGATAGGTGTCCAATCACATGCAGTGTTTGAATTATATAGACAAGCCAACTTGTTTGCTTGTCGATGGCCTATATGCGGCTCATGGAACTTAATCCAAAGGACATCAACTTTTTTTTGTTTTGGTATAAACTTTGAGTTTTCCATCTGCACCATTCACCAAGCCATCCCGTGAATCATAGTTGCAGGCATATATTTCAACTAGCATGTCTAATTTCAGGACAAGTTGCAAAGGCAAAGTGGTTGTATGTTCATGACATTGTACATTTCCCCGGTTGTCTTCTTTGAGGTGAATTGAATTGATGATGATATCATCGCCATGCATGAGCGATAACATGTACCTGTTATGCATTGCAACATCCCTATTCATGTAGAACAAGTAAGGGAAGGTTGGGTCTGTTGGTGCAGGTCGCATGCACCTTGAATTGATATATGTTAAGTCATCATGTATTTGGTTGTTTGTCTGCATTCTATTCGGAATTGCAATACATGTTTCATTTGTTTGGCGCTTTGTAGTATGTGATTCAAATAATTTTATATTGTCTTTCTAGAAGTCATGCGTCATTGTTTGCATATTGACCGTAGGTTGTTCAAATATCAAAGAATCTTGGATGGGTTGCACCTGGTAAAGATCCCCACATAATATCATGTCAATGTTCCCAAAGTATTTGGTGTGCACATGTTTTATGTTTCTTAGTCGGTTGTCAATGGAATACAAGAAGCGACTTCCAATCAAAGATGCCTCATCTATGAAGACAAGTTGTAATTCGTCGTAAAGCTTAGACAATGTATCTAATATTTCCTTGTCGAGTGGAAGAAACTGTGACTTGTTAAAAGGCATAAAAAATGTAGAGTGGACTGTTGTTACACCTGCATTATATGCATAGTTTCCTGTGCATTCAACTATTATCCCCTTTGGTTTCATAGGATCAGAGGAATTGTTTGAATCATAGATACGTATAAGCATTTGGAATAGTGCTTTCGCTATGAATGTCTTGCATGTTCTCGCCCCTCCTATAAGGAACAAGTGCACATGAGTGTGCATGTTCAAGCGTTTTTTAATTGCAGTGTCCTTTAGAATTGCTTGCTGCTCTCGATTCAACACACGTTTGACTCTGTAGTATTCGTTATTTTCAATAAGGAAATGATGTTTTGTAACTTGAAAGCCAAGATTGATACGTTTTTCATTGCCGACTGCTCGAGGACAAGGCAAATTTGCTTGCAAGTCATAGGAATCATAGAGAGTTCTAATTGTTTTACGGTTTGTGAATTCAGGGTTTTCTAGTTCATGAACTGCACTTTCTAGATCATCCCATGTTGGATTAACATTGTATGTAAATCTAGATTCATTGGTTTGTACTGTAGTCTCATAAGCAATATACACAACTTCCCATGTAGGGAAGTTATGTTTTAATGTGTTTTCATTTTGATCAAATGAAACATACAACAATAGTTTTTCTCTACAATAGTTTTCATAGTCGGTATGTTTGTTGTATTTGACAAAGCGTATTACAGAGCGTTTTTTTCTTTTTGATATGGGCGCACCATTTTTTTTGTAATGCGATACGAACTTTGCTAAGCATATATGCTTAATAGGAGATGGATGCTGGAGGTAATAATCAATAATAGAGCGACATAGTACGTCCTCTGAATTGTCGGGCTCTTGTTCTAGCAAAGATGGTGGTTTAAGCACAAATGTGTGTTTCTCAAGTGGAGATGTGTTTATGAAGACACATTTCCTTGAACTACAGTTGAGGGGCAGGGAAAGTGAAATGTGGATTGCTTGTTGAGTAGACATTTGTTGAAGATTAAGTAATGTATTCCAAGCGTATGTATCATTTGCATAGTATCAACATGACTTTTTTCATGTTTTTTGCGTATTCTTCTGAATGCACTTGTCATAGATTTGTCAACCTTTGTCATATACAAGGTACAATACAATGTTGCAATATATGCATTAAGGACATACTGTGCATCTATATTTGCATTCCACATAACTGACATGTCCTTGGAGAAACTGTTGTTCCAAATATGGGAAAGTTTTCGTTTAAGGAAAATTGTTGGTTGTTCAAGTGTAGATTGTATGGCTTGGATGTACTCATCTTCTGTTAGATTTAGCTATGTCAAGAAGTCGTTGAAGTTCATTAACTCATCAAAGTCTTGTTGTTCTAGAAATGCGAACAAGGATTTAGATTTCCCAATGAGAACATTGTCCTCTAAACTAATTGGCTCTATGATTCTTGTTGCTCTCATTGGCGGCACAGGGAAGTTGTATCTACAATGTGAATTTTTTCGTTTCTTACAACTTCTTGTATGATAATGTCTATGAACTTTGGCAAGTTCTGGATCCAAATGATATGTGTTTCATGTTATGTATTTGTCCACAAACTACTCAATCTGTGAGTTGTTGTCATTTCCATAGACCGGTGCACCCTCTATCCACAACAATGAGTGGTCATGCTCACTCCCTCTATTCTAGAACTCAATAAAAAAAAAGTAGTCTGATATTTTTTCGAAGAACGTTTCATCATGGCATATCAATTGCCTCAAATCATTTATTCTATGCATGTAGTAGCGAGTACATGTCACTTGGTCTTTTCTTATGAGGTAGTCAATGTCATCATTTTCCAATGTATCAATTTGTTTTTTCATTTTCATGTTCCTATACAATGCAGACACCGTATCCACCAATGGATCCCAACAATGCTCTGCACTTGTAAATGTGATGAAAAATGTTGGCGGTCCCAATTGTTGGATCATTGCAAAAATAGTTTTCTTGTTTTGTTGCAAATAGTCAGGAGAGATGCGAATGTTTTTGAAATCTATGTATCCAATATCAAATTTTAGGATTTTTCTAGGTTTTCTTTGTACTTGACATCTTTGGCCAATAACTTTCTTCCTTGTAGCTGGCCTTTTCTTATTCACACCCACATGCAAGAGAGCACTTGCTCAATTATTATGTGCATTGTTTTGAAAAACAAATTTGTTATGTGAGAGGAGAAGTCACCGCTTGAATGTAGCAATTCCCATTGAACTATTTTTTGGTAGTTGAATCATTCTGTAATGTCACTGGGATGTGGACTCCATAGAACATTGTTGGGAAGTTCATTTCCTCAACAAATTTGTCCTTGAATATTCCAAGTGGACGTTGCCCTTCAACAGGTGCAATTTCGACAATCTTGTCTTGCAAGTCACGAATGCGCTGGGAGTCAGTGAATCCATGTATCAATGTTTCAACAGGTCTTTCATTCGCCGATTCATCGCTTATATCAAATTCACTAGCAATTTCGAAATTTTGTGTAGAGCTGTCATCCCCTTCTCCAAGAAAATTGTTCCAGTTCTCATTTATACAAATGTTCTGTAATTTGTATAGGGCCCTGGAACATAATTCTTTTAATGCTTTCATGAAAACATGCACATGCGCTTTACCTGTCTGGTATGCATTCTTATATTGCAAACAACTTTTGAGAGCTACAACAATTGTCATTGTATCGCTAATGAATTGTGGCAAGGCTTTTTGTACAACATCTAGTTGGATAGGCACATTAATAATTGATCCTATTAATCCCATTTGGGGTCGTTTATAGCCCCAGGGTCCGATTTGTGCAAATGCAATTCGCAGAGACACAAGTCTCTCTTCAAGTTTTGTAAGTGTACTTACATCTGGTAGTGGTGTATTACATCTTATTTGGTTAGGTGTTGCAAAGTGGTAGTTTTCCATTTTCAAGTGATTGTTTGCATGGAAGACAAATATTGCCACTGGAAAATGTTCTATCATTTAGTGTCAAACAAAGGTATTATGCTTCCAAATCAAGCGTTTTTTGCGAAATTCAATTGATCGCAAATCACACATGCAATAGAAGGAGTGTCTTTAATTTTGTTTCATATAGATATGTTTTGCATCTTTCTTCCCTAGACAAGTACGCGTAGAAAGTGTTTGCTGGTTTTCATTGCTAATAGTGCATGGTGTTGGCTCTAGGCCACAAAACGTGATTTTTTCCTCCCGGTCAGTACCATGACCATTGTAGGATATGTGGTTGAACCTGTTTCTCTCACGTATCTGTTTTTTCCACATGTGGTAGGTTAACTTATGGTTGCCACTGGAAACTAGTTTCACTTGTTGACAAGCCTTGTTGGAGATGCAATCAACATTTCTTATGAGCATTGCATCCTCAACATCTCGATGGTACAAACTATGATGTTCTTTGTCATTGGACATGTGATGTTTGTGTTCAGCAGAAAGTGCGAAAATTGCGATTGTGTTGTGCATGAACAATTTTTTTTAGGTTGTGATATGTGAGTTTATGTCTAGAAGGAAACGTACCAATGTATTTTTTTCTCTCACGTATGACCTTTTTCAAGTTGTGACAAGTTAGTCTATGTTTTTTGTTTAAGGTCTATATGACCTCATGACAACTGGGATGAGTTTCATTCTGATTAAGTAACATGCGACGCTTATGCAGATTTGATGCAGTTTGGGTGCCATGGATAGTGGATCTTGAACTAGTAGTATTTCTTATACTACCAATGTATTTTTTTCTCTCACGTTTGACCTTTTTCAAGTTGTGAGAAGTTAGTCTACATTTTTTTGTTTAAGCTTTGTATGGCCTCATGGCAACTGGGATGAGTTTCATTCTAATTAAATAGAATGTGACGCTTATGTAGATTCAATGTGGTTTGGGTGGCATGGACAGTGGACTCTAAATTGGTAGTATTTTTCATCAAAGGTTGATAATGGATATGTGGCCTATCTGTTTTCAACGACATGATGTCAATTGTTCGATCATAGTTTGAATCAATACAATAGGAATGCACAATACTATCCAACAGGGCTGACCAAACCTAGATATTTACTCTGAATATGATAGATAACCATTGCAAACAAAATCTACCACCCTCTACATTTCCTTTCTCGGCATTGACATGTTTATAAGGTACTGTTGCCAACTTCCAATTATAGACGTACTTTCTAGGAGATATGGTAAAAGGTGTTGACGGAAGCAGTTAAAAGCATGTTGGCTGCCACCTATAATTGCATTGCAAACGGATTGTACAGTGTAAAGCCACAACAAGTGCACATCGAACTCTGTTGCTACCAAATAACAAATTGCATTGAACAAACTATCTCCACAACTAGATGCAATAGTTGTCGCTATGTGCAAGCCATGGAAGTGTATATGACGCATAATTTGTTTCCAATGCGATTGAAGGTCTTTGCAAATGAGAGACAGGTAAATGTGAGGTCCTCCAAGATTGCATATGGATAATTTTCTATAGAGTAGTGGTTCATAATGACCACTGACAGGATTGGCATCATGGAACAAGATGTAATATGGATCCTTAGATGCAGTTTAGTTGAATAGTAAATATCTTGTTTTTCTTGTCAATGACCATATTCCAATTGATATATTCAGCCACCTGGACAACCACCGTATACAAAATGTATCTCCCCAAAGTCCCCTCTCATGTGCCGACAGAGTTGCAGATACAGACAATCACATCTTTGAAAAATACGTAGTGACATCATGTATTCCATTCAACTGACAAAGAAAATCAGATGCCAATTCATATTGATACGACTCCAATGCTTCAACGCCACCATTTTATAAACAACCCAAGAAGTAATCTATCAATCCATTGCGCAGGTCGGTCGAGGAATAACGGAAATGTAATAGAAATTGAAATGCATTGAAGATGCAATCTCCCACAGTATACGAGAATGCATCCAATCTAAAAAGCCCATTGCTATGCAATACCTGGTCAATGTTGTCATGCACAATGGAGTTTGTATCTATTTCATATAACTCAACATCTATTACTTCTTCATCTCTTAAGTTGTGATTTTCAAGATGTTTCTTAGCTATATTCAGATAATATGCAAATAGGAAAAAAAAGAAAAATGAAAACTATAAGTTCGAAACTACATACCAATTCCGCTATGTATCCTTCAACCTTCTTCCTATCAAATTCAACCCCCCTAGTTGCTACAACATATGACAAACAAACAAACATATAGTGAACAATGAACCAAATAGAAGAGACAACACAAATGGAATAACACTATAAATTTGCTCAACACAAAGATCGAGTATTCAAGACATATCATTTTTGAACCTATTCCACGTGTGCATCCTATAAGCGTTTCAGTGGCAGAAGATGCTTTGCATGACACAAAGGATGACATAAAACCAACAGGTAAACAAGGTTTTTGATTCAAAGAATAAAAGCATGCTCTGTCACAAGGTCCTGGTAGATCCTTGCTCCACAATGACAACTCTGAATTCGTTTTGTAAACCCCTTTGCATTGCTATTTTTGAAAGAGCTATGGTATGATATCCAAGACGTGGAAGTGGGCATATGTGATTGGAAGGGAACAACCTAGAAAAAATGCACCAAACGTATGATTTCTAGCAACATAAAATACGAGGAGAACATTCGATTTCCTTTTTTATATGTCATTGTGGTTGCAACATATGTGGGTTATGTGTCCAACATCGACATTCAAAGGGGAACAAAATGTTTTGGAAGGGAACAAACTGGGAAAAATGCACCAAACGTATGGTTTTCAGGACCAGAAAAAAAGAGGAGAAAAATTCGATTTTCTTTTTTATATGTCACTTTGGTTGCGATAGAGGCGGGTTCTCTGTCGAACATTGATGTTCAAGAACAAGGACAAGACAACAACACACTACTATTTCTCTGATCGTAGCAGTCACACAGAAATATGTTCTTCAAGAGGATTTTGAATCAGATATTCATAGTATTGAAAATTCTTGCTTGCAAGCTGCAAAAACAACAAATAAGGAATAACAATGAAACCATGACACTGAAACTTACTTGTGAACGAGGAATGACAGAAACGCAACTCCAAACCGCGCAAACTGCAACAACAGGTCCAATTGCAGATGCAAGACCCCAACCTTACAAAGTTGAAGCAAACAAGAGCAAGTAACAAACAACAAACCAATGAACAAGCACCAAGAGGTCCAACTGCAGCTGCAGGACCTCAACAATAAGCAACATCAAACGAACCAACAAGCAAGCACCAACCAGTGAACCAATAATGCCGGTGAAGAACAATATTGCCCAAATTCACTGTAGACAAGACTGTATCCAAAAATCAGAAGAAACTGTATTGTACGCCTGTTGAGTAAACATTTAAGGCTGTGAGGCTTGTTAGGTAAACACTTAAGGCTGTCAGAACCGTCGAAGAGCCTCGCACTGTGCAAACATTTAAGAAAGAAAGCAGTGTGACATGCCTGTTTACGTACGTAATAATGAAAATGCTTCTCTAAGTACGTAATATTAAAGAAAAAATAAAAATAATAATAATAACAATAGTTCAAACAATAGAGACTATGCACAAAATTTTTACTCAAAGGACAAACTAATATGAAGTCAACTAATAAAAAACTGACTATCCATGCTCAAAACTTTGGATATCTAAACATTTCAATATAAATAGTACAAATTAAAAAAAACCATAGATAATAATTTTTTTGGATATGCCAACATATAAAATATTGAGAATAACGAAGCTAACAATAAAACCTCAAATCTATTATGGAATAAAATCATAATATATAAATTTTTTTTTATTATATAAAAAATAATTTTTTTAGTTCTTTAGTTTAAAGAATAGAGATTATACAAACTATAAACTATAGAGATTATGCAAACTAATATGAAGTCAACAAAACTATAGTCCCTCTACCCTCTAAGCCTTCGGCGGGGAGCAATAAGTGAGTGTGAGCGATCAAACACTCCTATGGTCATTTACCATATAGACGTAGATCGCTAGACTTGGAAAGATGGGAACGCCAAAGTTGTTTACAAGGGAAAATGTGGTATATTAGATAACGTGATCTTACGGGAAGGGAGGGATTAGCGCTAATCAGCTAGAGGGGTGGACATGGAATTCAGAGTCCGCGAGTACAGAGAAGAAGCAGCAAAATGTGGCCTTGCAAGAGAAGCAGCCGTGGAGCATCCTTTGAGCTCATGGTCGTCCCGAGAGGAGAAGGAGCAGAAGAAAAAGGGGGGCATTATTGCGCGGACATTTGTATATAAGCAACAGCATAACTACCCAACATCTGCGTCTTCTTCTCATATAGAGGTTTTTTCTTCAATACCCTCTCCTTTGCACTGTATTGCGAGTCCAAAACAATCTTAAATTCGGTTAAATTTAATTCATTTAGCTTAACTTCTGTTACATTTACAGACGTACGTGATAGTTACCACCGTTAGCTTTTCACCCCTATTTTTCTGTGGCAATATTTTAATTCATTCCTTTACAAAAATGCTATGCTGGTCAAGTACTCCTGGATCATCTGAAGTAGCAGAAAACAGAATGTCTGGTAACATCTCAAGAAAATGCCAACAAATAAGGTGAATCACTCAGAAGTTTTGGAATATGGAAAGCCCAGAAAAATGGAAGCAAAAGAAGAGCTTGAATTCGAGAAAAATGAACCGTTCGAGGAAACTGTTGATTTATTTTGTTTTACTCAACCTATGTAAAGGTTGCTTATCTGGATGTGGTTTTAACCAAGATCGATCCACTTTTAACAAAATAATCAAGGCGGACGAAGAAACGACTTATAGTTTTTAACGACTTTACTAATTGACTTTAGCCAAGATTGATCTCTTAAAACAACCATCATAGGTTTATGCCAAACATAAATAAATAAAATAAAAACACCCTCAAAGCACAGGGGCTGATGCCAAAACATAATTATCTAATCCCATTCTAACTTGTAGGATACTATCGAATGTCGAAAGTTGAAACATACTTTGAGAGGGCTAAGCATAACGATCTAAGACCATCATCTCAACATCCTCTAGAATTCCCATGGCCAAAACTTATAGTTTGAATCAGGAAGTTTGGCAGTCATGAAAAAATGTTTCGTCTGCAAAGCATAATCTCCTCCCCCATTATGTAGATGTTATATACAAGCACAGGTTGTCTTGTATCCATTCTTTATAAATCTAACCAATCCTCAGGATAAGCACTGTTTCAGTATTCTATAGTATCAACTAGCAAACGTATGACACACTAGTATGTGCACTAGTACAAAATGCACCGTGTTTTTGGTTCTGAAAAAGGGGTTTAGAAAAGACAAACATTTTGTGAACCAGAGGGTTGAGCAGAACACCAATATCATGTTAGACATATCCAGTGCTTTTTAATTAACCTTAACAAAAATACGCGCCTTTTAGGCATGCTTGTAAAGTACAGAAAAACTTACGTAATAGTAGATAGTCTGGGTCTGTGGATGTGCAGGTAGTGGCGAACAATGTTGAATGATAGGAAGGGCCTCCCTCTCAGTTTGCTTGCCATTCCTTGTGATTTTCATAACAACTATCATTTGTTGGTTGCTTTCTGCTCAAGGCCTTCTGCATGGTGGCTATAGATGCCATTTCCATCTTCAAGAGTGCAAGATGTAAGGTACCAGATATATTATATAAAGCAGAATCAGTAATATTACGACAATTACCAGCGGAACAACAAAAATAAAGAGAATAATAACACCAACAATGATACTTTTATTGATAGAAAGCCAAGTTCACACTTCAGTCCCATTGACCTATCTTTAGTCACTAGTTGACACTAATATGATATCTTTCTCTCTGATCTCTTAGGAGTTCCATTATGAATGTTTTTTTGGAAATCTAATTAAAATTTAGTTTTGTAGATACAAATACCACTATTGTACATTTTGAAACTAGCTAGCGACACTTAATTTTCTTGGAGACCTGTTACTGTGTACTTGGTCATCAACGGATGCACACTTTTTGTACTAAGATGCTGGCCATCTATATATTTCAACATAGTAACATACATAGTGTAGACACCGCAAATACATAACCATTGGATGATTTCAGCCCCCATTAGGGCAAGATCTAACTCACAAACCAGATCTGGAAATTACATTATTGATTGTTAGAATTTCAGATCCCAACCCAGTTTCAGTCTCGCTGATTTTTTAGCCAAAGTTAAATGCCCAAACCCAGTTTCAGCACAATTTCAACACAGTTTCAGCATATAAAAACTTAGCAAAAAATAATCTTCAGAACTGAAACATGAGGGTTCTGAACATCGTTTTCAACGCAGAAATAAAATATCAGCAGTATGCAAAACTCATAAAATTTAGACACAAGAA
>JASDQU010103008.1:11486-38670 GCA_032191745.1 Picea mariana
TTCCTTTCACACTGTAACAAAAATGACACCATTTATGGAACTTTATGGATACCACCCTCCTTCCATCACTTCTTCTCTAAAAGAAAAATATAAGGTTCAAGCAGTGGAAGATCACATCGAGAATCAACAACAAATTCTCCAAATCTTAAAGGACAACCTAACCATGGCACAGAATCGCATGAAACAATAGAGAGATCAGCATCGTAGTGAAATAATTTTTGAAGTAGGGGATTGGGTATTTTTAAGACTACAACCATACAAACAGATGCCCCTCAAGCAAGCCAAGAAGGATAATAAATTAAAACCAAAGTACTATGGCCCTTATAAGGTGTTGCAAAATATTGGTACTATGGCATACAAATTGGAGCTGCCTGCATCTTCACGAGTACACCCAGTTTTCCATGTTTCATGCTTAAAGAAGGTTATAGGCGAAAAGGTCCCAGTTCAAACTATATTGCCAGAGCATGACGAGGAAGGAAAAATCATATTGGAGCCTGAAGCCATCACTGACACAAGAATTCTCCAACTGAGGAATAGATCCATTTCAGAGTATCTCATTAAATGGAGGAAACTATCGGCTAAAGATTCCACTTGGGAAGATGAGTCTTTTATACAGAAGCATCGAGAGTTACTCAAGCGTTGCAGACAACACTTGTCTGAAGGGGAGGGGCATGTTAAGCCCTAATATTGGCTCATTACCCATTAATTGGGGCATATTAGATTAGTAATGTTATTTTATTTATGTCGGCTTTAGGCCATTAGTTGTAATTTAGATTAGTAATGTTATTTTATTTATGTCAGCTTTAGGCCATTAGTTGTAATTATACCTCCTAGTCTCCTATATATACCAAGGAGACATTTTCATTTTGAATCATCTTGTACTTGAAAATTTAAGTTGGGTAAAAGGAGGTTGCCCCCTCGAAGAGGCTTATTATCTGAAATTATCTCTTTTTCAAGTCGTTGAGTACTTTTCCTAAGGTTTTTCTATGCTATATTGATGTTTGGTTCTTAACAAAAACATAAGTCCCTCAATTGGACAGAGGAAGTTGAAATAATTTTCAAAGTGTTGAAAGAGAAAATCACTAAGTAGCCAATTCTAGTCTTACCATATTTTTGAAAAACATTTCAGGTGAGATGTGATGCAAGTGGATTAGCTATTGGAGCAGTCTTGAGTCAAGATAATAGTCCAATTGCTTATTTTAGTGAGAAACTGAATGACGCCAAGAAAAATTATTCCACGTATGACAAGGAATTTTATGCAATGATTCAATCTTTGAAAAAAGGGAGGCACTATCTAATTCCCAAATAATTTTTCTTGTACAGTGATAATCAAGCTTTGCAATTTATTACTAGGCAAGAAACGTTGACTCAGAAACATGAAAAATGGATAGAATTTATGCAAAATTTTACTTTTGTTACTAAACACATTTCTGGAACTACTAACAAAGTTGCAAATGCTTTGAGCAGGAAGAATTTGATTGTACAAGAATTCCAGGTTAAGACCTTGGGGTTCGAACACCTCAAGGAGATGTATAAAGAAGATGCAGATTTCAAAGAAGCTTATGAGGCATGCAAGAATCCTTTATTGGGAGATAGAAGCCCATGGGATGACTGTTTGATTCAGGATGGATTATTGTTCAAGGCGATCCAATTAGGCATTTTGAAGTGCTCAATGAGAGACAACCTACTGAAAAAGAAACACAGTGGAGATTTAGCTGTACACTTTGGTCATGATAAGACATTTGCATATCTGAGCAATTTGTATTATTGGCCGAGCATGAGAGAAGAAGTGAAGAAGTTTGTGAACAAATGTGGAATTTTTTAGTATGCAAAAGGAAGAAAATAGAACATTGGTTTGTATAAGCCATTACCAATTCCATAGAGGCTGTGGGATGAAATCAGTATGGATTTTGTTTTGGGATTGCCTAAAACTCAAAAAGGGAGTGATTCCATATTTTTTGTGGTAGACACATTCTCAAAAATGGCACATTTCATACCATGCTAGAAGACAAGCGATGCCACACACATCACCAATTTATTTTTCAGAGAAGTAGTGAGACTACATGGATTTCCAGGGAGAATAGTTTCAGATAGGGACACCAAATTTGTAGGAAATATTTGGAGGACTCTATGGAAGAGGCTGGGGAAAAACTTGTCCTTTAGTTCAACATATCACCCTCAAACAGATGGACAAACTGAAGTAGTAAACAAGAGTCTGGGAAACTTATTAGGAAGTTTAGTCACTGAGCAAGGTCAACAATGGGATCAGATTCTAGCACAAGCAGAATTTGCATTGAATAATTCAGTGAACAGGAGCACAGGAAAAAGTCCATTTTAAATTGTGTATGGTATATAGCGAAGAGGGATTATAGAGTTGATATATTTGAATCAGGATGAGTTCATAAGTGCTGGAGAAAAGGATTTTTCAACAAAATGCAGAAACTCCATGACAGAGTCAGAGAAAAGCAATAGGATAGTAGCCAAAAATATAAGAATAGAGTTGATCAAAAGAGAACAGAAGTTCAACTCAAGATTGAAGATGAATTTTTATCTCATTTGAGAAAAGAGAGGTTTCCAAGGGGAACATATAACAAATTGAAGATGAAAAATATAGGACCATGCAAGATTCTCAGAAAACTTGCATCCAACTCTTATGAGATTGAGTTACTAGACAATGTTGGGATATCGTCGATATTCAATGGTGTATACCTGTATTATTACAGGAGAGATGAAGTAGGAGAATCAAATGATCAGAAATAAATTCAATGGGAAGAGAAATTGCCCACAACAAAAAACCTCATATGGAGAGAATCATTGAACAGAGGGATGGAAAGAAAACCAGGAGAAAGACATATCTTGAATACTTAGTGAAGTGGAAAGATCATCCAATGGAATATGCAAGTTGGGTCACAGAACCTGATATTCAGAAGCATGGAAAGACAATGCAGGAGCTCATGGAAAGGATTCCATAAAATTGTTTAACTAGAGGAGTATGATGTAGGAGCATTGCCTTCAAAGTCAACAGTGCACGCGTGGAGGAAAACATAGGACATATAAGCAATGACATAATTTCAAATCGAGCATTTAACTCAAAATTTAATGGGTTGTTGAGATATTTTTGTAACAACATTTTAAAATGTAAATTGTTTGTAAAGTCTTAAAGTAATCTAAGAACTAAAGATATGGAGTGTCGACTCTATCTAGCAATAACTAGTAGTTATTGTAATAGGATAGAGTAGGTAATAGCTTTGAATTTGAAATAATAGATTTCATAACAGGATGAAAGAGCTTGTGGAGCGGTCCATAGATAGTTGATTGTTGCATTGTAATGAAGGAGAGAGAGTAAGTTTTGTGATAGGCAGAGTAAAGAGAAGACAAAGTAGAGTAGCAGAAACACTTTGTATTTTCATTTTTATGAATGAATAGAAAAGACAGAAATGTGTCCCAAATCCTTGGACTATGTTCATTTCATGTGAGATTGAACAAATGTTATTCTATGTGTATGATTTTTTACAAGTTCATTTCATGTATGAGTGTTTGAGAGATTGACTCTATGAGTTCGTCACGAAGATGGTTGAGTTTCAATCATTTCTCTTCTAATAGTTGTATGCAAGGTGTGCATCTCGAATGCAAGGAGTGCATCGACTGAGTCTTGGATTGAATCAAAGAGAATAAAAGAAACTTAGACCAGGTGCAAGGTGTGCACAATGTCAAGAAGATAATAAGATTCGAAGAACTAGAGCCGAAGAAATCTAGGTGGGTGAGAAAAAATTTTGTTATTTTAGAAAAATCCTTCGAACTGAGTTATTTGAAATCCTGAGAATGTAAGGTGTGAATGGGAGATCGAGAATCCTTCAAGGGATAAATCTCAGAAGGGATATCACTTTTACAAGTGTTGAAGAGATCCAGGAGTTGGACTCAAAGGAGAAGTGAAGGTTGAAACCTTCAAAGCATCAAAATCTTATAAGTCTGGGAAGAAAGCACAAAATCTTAGGAGGAGGAGCACAACAACCATCAGATAAGCTGCAAGGAAAATATCTAGACCGTTGAATCCACGTCCAGACATTTAGGAGAGAGCGCATGAGGAAGAACAGATTTGAACTGTCGGATCTGACATGTGGGCCAACATCTATTTGATCTAGATGAATATGCACGAGGGTTAAACCCTTCAACAGTGCACAGGAGGGTGGACTTTGCGAAGTACGAAGTCTCGAAATCATTGGGACCAACTATCATCAGAGGACAGGTGGCAACATATCATCATTTCACTGACTCATGACTGGAAGGAGTCAATGTTTGAGTTGTGAGAACTTGCGAAACATGAAATCATGATTTTATCTGAGCCATTAGATCCAGAGGAGTGTGAACCATTAGATTTGGGGTGCTCTGAAATATCAACATTTCAGGAGTCAGGAATGTGAAGGAGGTCATGACTTAGAGGACGCAAGTCACAAAATTACGACATCATCAGAACCATCCATTGGGAGGGATGCATGGCGAGAGATCAACATTTTGCTGACTCGCAGGAGGGAAAAGTCGAAAGAAAGATTCGTGGAACTCATGAAACATGAAATTGAGAAAATATCCTAGCCACTTATTAAGGAGAGATCTAGACCATTGATTGTCCAGGGACAATTTCATCATTTCAAGGATCGAGAGAATAGAGGAGAAGAGCCTTTAAACTTCATGATAGGAAAAGTCTCGATATGCGGAATCTTGATTTAATCCAGGTCATTGGATAGGGAGACCCATGAACCATCGATTTAGCGTGGTACAGTCTCAGATATTTAGTCATCAGAAAAATGGAAGTGAAGACTTCCCCAAAGTCGTGAAAGGTAAATCACTGAATTAATCTGGACCGTTGTTTAGTGGATGATCTAGAGTCATCAGATCTTTGCAAATCAGAGATTCGGAAGGGAAGAAAGGACTGTTCACTGGTTCTCCAAATCATGAAATATCAAAATAATTGGGAGCTGGGACCCAGTCTCTAGAGGAAGGTCACATTGAGTGCATAGGAGAGAGGGGTAGCGCTTGTTAGGCCCCTAGTCAAGTTTCAGAGGTCTGAGTTTTAGAGTGGCATCAAGCCTACATTCCCAAAATCGTGAAACACGACGCACCTTTTGTATAGGTGTGGAGTCATGAACTCTGGTCGTGCAGAGGTGAAGCTCACGTCTGATGCTTGTATGCCTGGGATGAGTTTCATATTTGGACCTCTGGATTTGTTAGTAAAGGCTATAGCAGGAACCCAAAGAGTTGTTCCAGTTGGAGGAGAAGAACGATCTAGTGATTGGGAGGTCGGAAGACCCTACATAGGTAAGGGGGCTGCATCAAAGACATACAATGTAGAAGATGGTACTTACACAAGATGACAAGAAGATCTACCAATAGTTATGATAAAATAGAGCAGACAACAAGAAGTTGTGTTCTTAAATCCACATAGAAATATAACTCATGATTTGATATTCAATCTATGTGGACTCAATAAAATAATATACATTCATGCATGAGCTCCATAAAAATAGGATTGTATTGTAGAAAAAGTGTAACAATTTTTTCTTTGAACTAATTTGGCACAGGAAAAAATGTTAACATTCTTTTTTTTTGAAGCTAAGATATAGGGGAAAATGACTAATAAAAGAAACAAACTTATAAAAACAATAAAAGAATAAAAACTAGAACACATTAAGGAAATTATCCAACCCATTAAAACAATGAAAATATAACATATTAATAAATTTTAATTTTCCCTTCAATTGAAAAATTATAAAATAAATTTCATTTCCAATTTGATAAGTGATTTTTTATTTTAATTTTCATTTGCATGAGAAATAATTCTAAACCCTTCTATGAAGGGCTAGTGGAAAAGAGGTGGCTCTAATACCAATTGATGCATACCCCACCCACTCACAGGGTTCGTGTGACCTCTCGGTCTAGGATCATTCTAGTCGGGAGCTGAAATTAGCTCACGGGCTCCTTCTGAGCCCAAAATATCAATACAGAAGTCCTAAAAACTTATTCCCGAATGCAAATTTTCATCTTCGGGAGTCCCCGAGAACTGGAAAATCATCCCTAGAGATCGAGGACCAAAACCGTGGTCCAAAGCTTCTTCCTCCAAAAGTTTTGGGAATTTTCTATCCTCTTATCCCCCAGCAAAAATTATGTGAATTGTTGAACACCAAGTGACTATATCATCGGTCTACAATCATTACATTTTTTGGGCTTGAATGATTTCTTCACAACGAATTTTCCACAAATCTCCCAGATAGCCGAAAAGGTAATTTCTCCAAGTCTCAGATCGGCAGTCCACAATGCTCCGACCGATGGACAATCCAGATCAATTCCATTTGGGCTTCGACAATTTACATTGGTCGTCAAATAACATGACTTCTCGTATCTCCCGACGTTGAAATTCCAAAAAATTATCTTTCCTCCACATGTCCCCTTCTACATTAATGGCTAGGATTCCTTTGAGTCTTCGGGGATTTTTTCCCTGTCTACACAACAACGTAAAATTGGCGAAGTGATAAGTTCATGAACTGTACGATCTTGCACAACATGTCCTCTCCAACGAATGGTTTGGATTGACTCTAGCCTTCGGGGTTTCGAGAGTCCAAACAACACTACGCTCTATTTCCTCGGAGTGTCAGACCTATGGATATTCTATCATGTGTCCTCTTGCTAGCGGGAAAACCCCTCCTATGACTACACTAGGGTTCAGAATGTAAGCATATCAATCAACCGTCTAAAATTCAACTACTTCTCTAACTACCCCAAACATACCCAAAACTCATACAAGAAAAGAAAATATGAGGAAGGTCAGGTAACTATACCTCTACCCCACGTCCGGTGATGACCTCCTTGTGCTTGGAAGATTTGTTGACTGCACACCTCCTCCCATGACTGGCCTGCATACAAAGATTGACAAACAACAAATGACAAGCATATTATTCCATATAAAAATTAGGGTTAGATGTTAGAATCTAAACCGTTAAAAGAATTCAATACGCCATGATTTGGGACAGTAAAAGTAATTCTTTTATTAATAACTCAATGATTATACCTTTACAACCAAAGCTGGCTACTGCTCCATGAACCTGGTCTGGGATCCTCTTCACCAAGCTCCAAGTGCACCTTGGTATGGCTTCTCCTCTCAACCTTTTGATCTTTTATTGGGAAGTGAATGGGTTTCTGATGGAGGAAGAAGAGATAATGGGGAAATGCAGGGGAAATTATCACAAAAGGGTTGCAATAACTTGGGAAAGGATGGGATGTGAAACAAGTAGAGTTTCATTGTTCTTATGTCTAGATGTAAAATGAGATCCAAAAAAATACTTTTATATTGGAAAAAGATGGTTATTCGGTTGGGTGAAGGGCTATGGGTGGTAGATTAGTTGGGAAACTACCCAATAGCCTGTAATCTCAACGAATTCCTTGCAACTTTTTATTTTTTGCAAATTTTGCAAGTATACGCGGGTTGTAGTGGTGCAACATGCATACGTACACGCATTTTAGTGGTGCAACAAGCATATGTTCGTGGGCAGTAATGGTGCAGGGCACACACATCTTCAAACAATTGGTTTTTTAGAAGAGAAACTCAACAATTCTTTGACAAAAAATACATGTAAGAGGGCCAAAGGGCAGGTATGCATGGGTAGATAAATTTAGGGTTATAACACCTCCCTGTGATCAACGATCCTGATCAACTCCTCTTCCTTCCATTCTCCTAAAGTGACTATTCTATGAACCTTCTAATCTTTCAATGCATGTATTCTCTAATAGACAACCCAAATGAACTCCGGGTCTTCGGGACTTCATGGGTTCCTCTACTCCTAACTAATTTTTAAGTGTTAAAACACCAGAGTAAACGATCTTCTGACACGTGTCCTCGGAATTTGGACAATCATGATTCACTCTGGCCTTTAGGACTTTGGGGGTCCCGATTTCTTGACACACCAATTATTCCGAACGTGTGAAGTTCAAAGGACTTCACCGATTAAAACTCACGCAGATCCTCCTGATCCAATGAATACCCTCTCTCCTACAACCTCCTGAATGGATCTTGACCATAGATCTTCAATCCTTGATAACTTCTCCTTTGAAATCAATCCTTGACTTCTCTAAACGTGTGAATTATTAAATACTTATAGGGTTAAACCCCACACTGCTTCTCCATATCTAAGGGTGACAAAAGACCCTGGATTCTCTCGAATAGATATCAACCGTTCAACTTTTAAAACAAGCAAATCCTCTTCTCCTTGAATATTTTGACTGTTATCCTTCCTGAGCTTGACTAGAAGAGATAAATAAGATCTTTGGCACCCTCTTGTGTGCTCCTATGCACTTTGAACCTTTTGAGATAGAAATTTTCTAACCCCCTCTTTCTGAACTCTTGTTCTCGCTATTTCTCCTGAGTTTTTTTCCTTGAGGTATTTCAAACCTCTGGTGCACTCCTTGCATCCCTGAAAATTCCAATGAATTTCAGACTTAGAGATTTATGAGAAAATCTCCTCACTGACTCTTTACATTCATACCCTCTAAAACTTCTTCAACACTTAAAGAAAGTGTTTGCCTGATGCACTCCTTGCAAGCTTCTTCTCAAATATTTTCTCTCCTCTGAGAAATTGTGTACTCTTTGCACTTCAACTAAACAACTTTTCACTCCTTTCACTTCCACTATAAATTCATGTTTTCTCTCTTGAGCTTTTGAGTCTATCTCAACTCAGCCTACACACTCCTTGTGGGCTCTATGCAATTCTTGCACCATGAATCTCAGAAGATAAAATAAATGAAACTTACAGAAACATTCAAAGGTTTCCACACTTAACCATGAAAAAAATATCCATGCATAAAAGATACATAAACAGATAAAACACAGAGAGAGTAAAGAAACATCACATGTACTCAAATAATTCAGATGAACACAACACCATACATTTGGGATCAAACCTCTCTTCTTGCATTCATTCAGTAAAATATGTACATGGACTCATACAGCTCTCTGTAACTCTTCATAAGCTTCAACAAATCTCATATCATCAATAAAAATAACATTCAGCGGCCTCATTTGAGAAGAAAATACATATATTTATACATTGATGGGTTTCTCAAGCCTTCCCTCCAGACTACCTTAGTGTTATCCTATCATAGTTATTACATTCATCTACTAAGGACCATTACATTGAATGGAAATTAAATTCAGATATGAGTTGATACTTGGTATTTGTATAAATCTATCTGATAATTAAGACGATTACAATCTCGAGACTTATGTGATGGCTCATGCCTCAAAACATTTAAAAGAGTTAAATTACAATCCTTTCAAAATAGAATGATGTTCCCTCCTTGGTATTCAAAAATAGTTTAAAATATGCACTTTGCGTAATGAGTTGTCCTCCATATGGATTCTTTAATTGCTGATGGAAATTACCCTGCATCATTCATTCTTGAAGACCAACTGAAACTGAGAAAGAACTCAATTTCTCTCTAGTTACTCCCTTTGTTAACATGTCTGCAAGATTCTGTCTAGTATGTATATTTTCCAACTTCAAATTTCCATCTTCCAAGATGGAAATGGTACCTAAGCTAAATATGCTTAGTATCTGAATGAAAGGATGAGTTCTTTGCAAGATGAATGGAACTATCACTGTTAAAGTACAACCTAGTGTTATCCTTCTTCTTTCTGAATTCCCCCATAAATATCTATAACCAAATAAGTTATTTACTAGCCTCTGTAGTAGAAACATACTTTGCTTCTTTTGTTGAAATTGCAACAACCTTTTCCAGTTTCAAAATATAACTTATTGTTGTTCCACCTATAGTAAAAACATATCTTGTGGTGCTCCTCCTGCTATCTTTATCACCTGCCATATATGAATCTGTTATAACCATATGTTTCAAAGGATCATATGGTGATTATAATATCTTATTCTAGTTGTATTGTATTGTAAATAAAATTTCATTCTGCAAATGATTTACAAAAGAAAAAGAAAAAGAAAATAAGAAATGAAAGAAAGAAAATACAAAAAATCAAAAGAGGGTATAAAAACAAAAAAGAAAACCCCAAGGAATAATTTGGCTTGATTCATACTATCTAATCATGATCAATCTCTTTCAATTTATGCATATAGGATAGTGAATAAACTTGGTTAAACAGTTTAATCTTAGCCAAGTTAGATAGGTTAGTGAATAAGTTTGATCAAACAATTTAAATGTCTTAGGTTAGAGTAATATTTAGCCCAACAACTCAATCTTGGTTAAGGTGCTAGGTGACTAGATTAGGATATAGGTTAGAAGGTCTTTTTTAAATAAAATTGGTGAAAGGTTGATTATATGCCTTTGATTTGAATCATAATGATATATTTTTTACCCCTTGGTGACAAAATGAAGAAAGGGTAAGCAACAAAAAACCCATAAAAGGTTTTTATCCTAAGTTTCATGGTGATATGTAAGTTTTGGCACTTTGTACTAAAAGGCACACTGATATCAATGACCGATCCAAATGTTCTCAGATCTACGGTTGGTAGAGAGTATTAGACCTCCCTCGACCTTTCTTCTTTTAACGGTGAGGGGGGGGGTTCCAAATTGGTGGTATTTCTCGAGAGGGCCCCTCATAACATGTCAGTTTTCTGTTAACTCAAACCCCCCTCAATCCTTACTTCTTATCACCTCCACCCCCTTCCGAGTAAACCGAATTTCTCATGCTACCTTCACACTCTGAAATCACACTCCACTGCCTTCGTCTATACGTCATGCTCCACTACTCTACTGACACATCACCCTCCACTTTCCTATCTCCCGTCACATCCCATCCACCCATCAACCAATCATTACCCTCCAGGCTACCTCCATGTACCCATTGGACATTAAATGCCCTCCACATCACATCTGATATGTCTATTGGCCAATCAATGCAATCAACCATTATCGTTACCCGTCTGAATCACCCTCCCCTCCATAATGGACACACTGTTCAACCATTTAACCCTGTTTTTTTTCCATTGTGCACTGTTCATCGATCCATAATGAATCGATGCCATAATTTCCCGTTCTCCAGACAAACGTCATTGAGCCTAAAGTCAAAAAAATTCCATTAAATCTTGGTGAACATAGATTACACCTTTTCCGTTGGTAGGTATCTGTTTGATGATGGCGCCCAAATCCAAATCTTTTGAGATTGTCAAAAATCCTTTTCTCCCTCCCCTCGTCGATATGGATTGTATCCCCCTAGCTGAAAAAAATTATTTGATTGCAGAGCCAAAGTGTTAATTCGACTTCTTCAAATTACACTTATGGCTCAAAGATGGTCTTTTGGACTAGAGTGATGAGATTGATCTATGGGAATACAATCTCCCACTATACCTTGTTCCCCAGAAATACTATTTCCCTGAGTTCACTCTAAAATTCCAAGAGAACTATCTCCTTAGGCCAAGGGACATTGTTTCTTCATTTGGTGAAACTCTCTTCACCATCATCCTTGAGACAATAAACCAGATACTGTAGATACCCAGATCCGACTCCCTTTCCCCTTTCTCTGTCAAAATTCTAACTGATATGTGCCAGAAGTTGTATTTCCCATAGAGAGATCAAATCTTTGATATCTTCCTCCCTGAAAATGCTCAGTTACCCAAAAATAATCTCAATGAAATGTAACCAAATCATTTCTTCCCTGTGCTATCTACTAGGATATTATTCAGACGAGTGGGTAGATGAACCCATTCTAGGTTTTCTATCCATCTTCTCCACTGAACAAAAGGATGCTACATTGTTCGACTACAATCAGTTTTTAGCTAACAACATCCATGAAAAATCGTTCAAGTTTTCTACAGAATGTATGTTAAGGTATTCTTCAATATTGGTGTACATGTTCCTCTTTTTCCAGGCAGACAAGTTCTCTTTCTCCCAGCAGAAATTGGACCAACATGGTAACCGTCAACCTGTAACCTCATGGACATCCATAGTGAGTAAGAACTCTCCTAAGTTCAACTTCAAGAAATTCATCAACCAATTCTACTATCTAGTGGTATACATGCTCAATGGAAGAATAGAGCCAAGGATAAATGAGGAAGTTTAGAGGATTCTACATCTATCAGACCTAGCTAAAATAGGGGAGTAGTACCTCTTCCAGGACCATACAAAAATCAGGATCTACGGATGTGAATTAACCCCTTACAACATGCCCAATTATTTTCCTGTCAGAATATTCTCTTTGTAATATATCAGACATGTGATAAATTCAGATGATATTCATTGTGTAGCTTTCAAGAAGAAACAACAACTCATGATCAAAGGTCAGATAGGTTGTTTCATTTGCAATAGCAGAGCTGCAGGAGAAGAATCCAACAAGATGTTATAGGATATTAAGTTCAGGAAAAATTTCCCATGGCACTATGATCCCTGTGGTATCATTGCATAAACCAACTTAAAGAACAATATTTCCCCCTATGCTCATGTGCCTAAACCTGAAATAGAGAAATTCATGAACCAGACAGAGTGGGAGGAAAACACTCTGACGAACACTGAACAACAACTTTCTCCTACCATCATTTCACAAACAAGAACTCCACAYGTACCAGTAGAGAAAATAACCAGAAAGGAGGTCTCTCCTTCAGTTACAGAAGTCTCAACAAAATATTTCCAGGTTTACAGAAAGAGGCCGAAGACCAATCATACTTCTGATAGGTTTGGAGGAGAAGAAACTCAGTCCATCATAGTAATGGAGGGAAACAATTCACCACTTTTCTCAGATAGCCAACAAATGATGTCCACTTCCTCATCAAAGAAACATACTGATACCACATTGTCAACTAAGTCCACACAGGAGCCTGCACAACTTAACATTTTTGAGAAATATAACTTCATCAAGAAGAAGAATGAGTTGTTTACTAACAACACCTATGCACAATTCTGGAAGAAGACATCAACAACACAACACAGGTTACTCTCTTCTTTTGACACAGAGAAAGGGAGGATGCACATAGCATTCTTGCAGGCACAAGTGCCTCATCCCAAGGAAATTTATGATTATAAAAGGTCAACATTTGAGTTTGATGTCAAAGAGGTGCATCCAACCGATCAAATGGATATGCACAGATAGGCTGGAGAAATGATTTTCTCCACCCTAGCCAATACCTCCATGACTGTTGCAAAGTTGCAGGTCTCCTTAAACAATGTCTAGTCTCAACTCAAGCTGGAAAAGATATCCTCCCCGGCTAAGGATAACAAAGGAAAAGGAACAAACTTCGCCAATGATTGTCATCCCACTAGATGCAGTTCCTCTCACATGGGTCAGTGAAACAACACCAGGCACAAAAATAGAACTCCCATCAACTATTCCAGTGACATCTTTAGATGCATCAAAAAAATTAGCAAAGTCAATGGAGGACATGACCTTGCAAGGATAGGAAATCAAAAGACTGTAGGATGAGATCAATAACCTTCAGAAGATGAAAGCCACGTTTCAGGCTAGCTACAATACAGAGATGCACAAATCATAGAGGCTCAAGGAAGAACTACAAAAGCTACAGAAGGAGACGGTCATGGCCAAGACACTGTCAGAAGCTAAAGAAAACGTCTGGATAGTCATCTTCAATTCCATGGTAGAGATTTGGCCACTAATAAAGATTATGTTTGAGCATCATGAACTGGTGCAGAGAGCTAGGCAAACCATTGACAAAATAAGAGAAGAATTGGGAGAAAATCCCATAGAGGCCACTAAGATCATCAGGTTCTTAAATTCTAATACCAAAAAAGAACTGGAGGCTTTGGAAATTGAGGAAATAAAAGAGACAATCCTTGAGGTCAAGAAGGTTTTGACCAATAAAGGATTGATTATGAAATTATAAGATAAAGCTCAGAACATGGATATTGGAGTGCACAGATTCTTCAACAAGGTCAACTCACTGAACAAGAAAGGGATTCAAGGTTTATTAGTGATCAATGACAAGTTGATTACTCTCTCAGACTACAAGAAGAAGATCCTAGCAGTGGAAACATATGGTTCTAAGTTTTCTAGGATACAAGAGGCATTACTGGCAAAGCATTCTTAGAAACTCTGCAGTTGGACTTGAGCATTCAACATGATATGACGTATATCTTCATCACCAAGCCCACCTTTACCAAGTACATAGAGATGGATGAAACATAGAAAATATTACTCAAGGTTCCATCCCTAGTCAAAAGAGATGGGAAGACCTATGTGCTTTGATCGAGTAGAGGTGAGGTGGAAATCTGAGTCAGCATGAGGAAGATAGTCAAAGTCGAGTGGATGAATCAACAACTACTTTCCCAGAAATCAACATTCAGGATTTGGACAGATCACCAATAGTCCTATTATTTTGTAATATGTAATCTAGTTAGTTATATTTTTCCTCCACCAAATCCTAGTCATTAATGATAGGATCGGATGTAATTTTTGTATAAATACTTCTCACTTAGAAGTATAGAGAGTTGATTCTTGTTCCCAGGAAGTTATCATTGTAATCATTTTTGAAGAGATCGACCAGTAATAAAAAGATAGATTCACATGATTCTTGCGTTTGGATGTTGGTGATGTTATCTTACTTTGTTAATGTTTATCTTATCTTGTAATTCATTTTGTTTTCTATCTCTAATCATTTAAAGGAATTTAATGAACAAAATTTGTCCTAGACACTCTATTCCTGGCCTTTAGTGATCTGCATGTTATTCTTCTGATATTAATCAAAGAAATTCTTAATTGCTTCTTTGTTTGATTGAATATATCACCTGTTCTATCTTTCCACAACTCTTAACTCTAAAATATCCAACAATATCATTATCTCTCCCTATGAAGAAATATTATTAAAGTTGTCTCATATCTTGATATTTAACACAAACCCCATAGCCCAATGGATGTTTAAATGTTATACTTTAGCCAATCTTTATAAAAAAACAAAACCACACTCATATTACTATCCTAATATCTAAAACTCAAACATATACAAATTTTACAAAGAGATCCCTCTCTAAAACTAGCAGGGCTAGATCCCAGTTTTGAAGTGGTTTTGGTAAGTTACCTCTGTCAAATTTCTTCTGCCCCTGACAACCTCTGGGAATTTACAGAGTGATATCAGAATCAACATATCCTTGTAGAATAGTGTTTGAACCTCCAAAACATAATGCATGAGTATAAGTACCTCTCAAATACCTGAGAATCCATTTTACTTCCTCCCAATGTTTTTTACCTGGATTGTTCATATACCTACTCACAACTCCCACTACATGTGAAATATCTGGCCTTGTGCAAACCATTGCATACATAAAGATGTCAATTTCTAATGAATAATGGACCCTATACATGTATTCTATCTCCTCATGTGTCTTGGGACACATTTACTTAGTTAATTTGAAATGGCTGGCCAAATGTGTACTAATTTATTTTCATTCTTCATTCTAAACCTATCCAACACCTTCTCTATGTACTCACCCTGAGACAATGTCAATTTGCGATTTTCCCCATCTCTTGTTATTCTCATACCAAGTATTTTCTTTCTAGCACCCAAATCCTTCATCACATATGAATTATCTAATTTCTTCTTGAGAACATTTATATCCTACATATTAGACCCTACAACAATCATGTCATCTACATACAATAGAAAGATAATATATCTTCCATTTTCTATCCTTTTAAAATAAACACAATGATCATAATGGCATCTCCTATAACCTTGTTTTGTCATAAACCTATAAAACTTCAAATACCACTGCCTTGGAGCTTGCTTTAGGCCATACAAGCTCTTCTTCAACCTTCATACTAAATTCTTATTCCCTTTTACCTCATACCCCTATGGTTGTTGTATATAAATCTCTTCCTCCAAATACCCATGGAGAAAATATGTTTTTACATCTAAATGTTCAATATGAAAATATTCTATTGCCACAAGACTTAAAATAGTCCTAATTGAAGTCATTTTAACAAGAGAAAATGTATCATTAAAATCTATACCTTTCTTTTGTGCAAGCCCCTTTACAAAAAGTCTATCCATGTACCGTTTTTTTCCTCCATGTTCTTCATTCAACTTGTAAACCCATTTATTCTTCAATACTATTTTTCCTGTAGGAAACTGAACCAAGTCCCAAGTCTGGTTATTTACCAAGGAATCCATTTCCTCTTTCATTTCTTGCTCCCACTTATTTTTAGTGTCTACCTGCATTGCCTCTTCATAACATTCTGGTTCACGAGAATCAATCAACAATAAATAATACAATGAAGGAGAGTTTTGTTCAAGGGTTATACTTAACGTGGTAGATGTTATAACAACACTTGTAGGAGTTTGAGGTACATGTTGTTCCTATTGTTGTGCATTTTTATTTTCTGGTACCTTTGGAATTTCTTTTTCAGTGATCTCATCAAGTGCTGTGTATTATGTTTTTTCTTTTTCTTGTATCTTTCCCTACAACTAATCTTTTTACATGAACTTCTCATTGAATATGACATCTCTACTCCCAATGATTTTGTGATTTTCATAATCCCATACGTGATAACCAAAATCATTAACATTGTATCTAATAAAGGTACATTTCTTGGATTTTGACTCAATCTTTGTTCTATTTTCTTTATCAATATGGACAAGTGCTTCACAAACGAAAGTCTTCAAAAAATAATCATTTACCTTTTTACCTATCCATGCCTCATCTGGAACTCCACCATTAAAAGAGTTTGAAGGTCCTCTATTTATTAATTAAACAAAATTATCTATAACATCTACCCAGAACTGTAAGGGAAACCTAGCATGTAATATCATACTCCTTGCATGCTCCATGATTGTCTTGTTCATCCTTTCTGACACACCATTTTCTTGTGGTGTTCTTGGAACTGTATTCTTTCTACGAATCCCATGGTATGAAGAATAATCATCAAACTCCTTTCTACAATATTCACCTCCATTGTCTGATCTGATACACTTCAACCTTTTTCCTGTCTCATTCTCAACCAAATCTTTCCATTTCTTAAAAGTATCAAAAACATCATATTTTTGTTGAATGCAATAAACCCAAGTTTTTCCAGTTGCATCATCAATAAAAGTAACATAATAATGAGATCCACCAAGAGATTATACCTAAGGTAGTCCCCATACATCTGTATGCACAAGTTATAACCTTTCACTCTTCTTTTATTTTTAGACTACAAGAAATATGACTCTCTTTTGTTTTCCATAAACACAATGCTCACAGAAATCCAAATCAATTTGTTTACAATCTGGAAACACATTTATTTTTTGAAATATATTCATATCCTTCTCACTCATGTTTCCAATCCTATGATGCCACAGTGTTCTATCCACTCCTATAGAAGATAAAGATATAGAAGAATCAGTATTACTAGTACATAAATACAATGTACCTACCTTCTCTCCTTTTGCTATAACCAGTGATCCTTTGGCGACCTTCCATGCCTTATCTGTAAATATAGATACACAACCTTCACTTGCCAATGACCCTGTTGAAATTAGAATTTTCCTTCGATATGGAACATGTCTTACCTCTTTCAACAACCATTGGTTTCCATTCCTTTTTTTTATTTTTACCTTTCCCATTCCAACAATTTTGCATGGTGCATCATCACCCAAATGAACCTATCCAAATCACCTTGAAAATAATCTATAAAATGTTTCCTATGGGGTGTGGCATGAAATCAAGTCCCTGAATCTACTACCTAAGACTCAAAAATATTATCTACAGAAAGAATCAAAGAATCTTGTAACCCATCACGTGTTACATTTTCTTCCTAATTTTTCTCTTGTTGTACATCTCTTTGTTTCTTTGGAGCCCTTTAGTATTTCTCTAGATGTCCTTTCTTCCAACAATTCCAACACTCTATCTTTCCCAGTCTGGATTTGGATCTTCCTTTCCTAGAATTCCCACAGTTCTATGAGCCCTTTCCTCTATCTTTTTTTCTTCCCCTATTCTCCATGTTTAATGTGTTACCTCATGTCTCACATGTTCTTTTCCATCACATTTCCTCGCTAAGGATAACACCAACAACATCATCAAATTTTTAAGTGTTTGAACTAGAGACATAGTTACTTATAGCCATGACCAAGCCATTCCAGCTTTCTACCAATGAGCACAAGATTAGAAGAGCCCTGAACTTATCATCAAAGTCAAATTTTACATAAATTAGCATATTAATAACCATATTAAATTCATTTAATTGATCTGCAATACACCCACCTTCTTACATATTCATATTAAATAATCTCTTCATTAGAAATATCTTATTGGACCTCAATGATTTTTCATACAATTTAGCCAATGCGTCCATCAACTCCTTCGTTGTTTTTCTTTCAAAATATTGAAAGCCACAGATGCTGCCAGGATTAACCATATCATTCCTAGTGCTTTCCTATCAAGAACCTCCCATTATTCATCCTTCATGGTCGTTGGATTATTTGTTATTCCATCCACTGGTAGGAATATATCCTTCTGATATAAATAATATTCCATCTACATCTTCCATAACTAGTAGTTTTGGTTGTTAAATTTATCGAACCTAAGCTTTCTATCTTCTGCCATTACTACCACTCGAACCAGGAACCCTCTTTTCATGTGAGCTACCTTTTTCTCTAATACCAATTGTTAGAAAACAAGATCACTAAGCAATAAAAATAAGACAAATGTGGAAATAAAACACATAATATACACAATACAATAGAGACATAGATATACATGGTTCACCCAGTGTGGGTTGCGTCCACTAGAGAAATTTCCAGGTCCTTCCTTTATTATTATCTAGCAAATGAAGGGATACAACCTACACCACACCCATTGTAACTTCATCTTCTTTATATCATAGTCTCCTCTCTTAGAATACAATATTCACAATGATACATAACTGCAATATAATTCCCTCATAAAAGAGGGTTTTCTTCTAGGGAAAAAAAACCCTAACATAACTTCTACCATCATATTTGCGACCATATAATGAATGGTCCAGATTTACTATAAAATTACAATATACATTTACAAGGAATCATTTCCTTTGGAGGCTTGCCCCCAAATCCACTAGCCAAGGGGATGAGCCCCTTGGACCCCATAGGGGGGGGGGAAAGCCCCCCCTACAAACACCCCACATGGAGGGGTGTACAATATTCCAGGATGTACAGTCTTCATGGGGTATAAACATAATTGAAAACAAAGACTTATGAATCATGAAGATAATCAGGCTCCACAACCAATACATTTCTCCTCCTTTGATGTTTGATAGAGGACATACATGGGTTGTTTTCTTACCTTGAAAATTAATATTACCTTCTATTCATGTGCCTCATTGAATGATGGTGATGATGATGATGTTTTCTAATGGTCTTGAATTGTCTAGATCCCCCATGATCGTCCACGTTATTGTGAGATATGGATGCTTCTACTTTCCTTGCACTAGTGGACTTTTTCTTGCTAGAATATATATTGACTTGCTTTTGTAGAATATTAATAATATACATTATCTCTTATTGAGCCCTCATCATCCTTTCATTGTCATCTCTATCTCTCTACACTTTCTTTTGTAGTATTCTCATAGTCTCAACTAGCTCTATAGACTCATCTCTACTTCTATTCCCATCAGATTCAGACTCTGCATTTCACATGTTGACATGCAGACTATGATATCCTCCTCATGGTTGTTTACCCTTGGGAATCCTCCATGTCTGTGGTTCTCATATAGGAACCAAATTATACTTTCTTGTACCTCTAATTTGAAAGAATGTGCATACAACAATTGTTGTTAGAATTAGGCATATTGCAAAATATTTATTAATTAGATTACAAGCCATTCTTCATTTCAATTTAAGAAGAAAAAAAATAACTAATCTAAATTGTGTTTCCTTAAACATAATCCTCTCGGAAACAACTTGTCAACAAATACACTCATGCCTCATTGTTAGTTCTAAGTGAAAAGTTACAACCCTCAAGTTGTGATTTTCGCTCATTGATATATTTTTGCTACTACAATATATTATTGTTGTTGTGGTTGTTGTTATTCGAGAAACCGTAGTGATTATTTATAAATTTTATGTTGATAGATCGATTCCCCTCCTTAAGGCCTTTCCATTGACTGGTCATTTTCCCAAATTTGAGCTCCAAGCTAATAGTTATGGTCTATAGAAGTTTAGATTGTTTCTCATTTTTAGCCCTTACTACTACATGTCTCTTCTCTCCCAATATATACTATTTCAAGTATCCATATTCCAAATGTGGTTCCATAGTTTTATTTTATGGTCCATGATATTTACACATATTTCTTTTGTGCTATAAACTAACTTTTGAGTCAGGATTCATTCCCTTTGGAAGCAAATTGGTGTCGAAAATAAACCTTGTACTTTTTCATCCATAACTTCCTCATACTAACTCCTTTTTGTGCTCAGAATATCTCATTGGAAATCTATTTTCAATTTATTTCAATTCAATAAGACAACACTTTGTGTACCAAAATTACACACAGTTCTTTCGATTTTGACTACCTGAAAAATGTTGTTTAGGTGCTAAAAATTCCTATGAATGTTGAAGACCTTAAAATCCAAAAGTTTTTCGTGGAAAATGAATTGAAYAATTTACTATTGTAACAAAATTTTATTTTGAGCCATTGATCACAAAATCAAGAGTAATCTAGCCATTGATTTGCTAAGATTTTCCCAAGCTTGCAGATGGATCTCCACTTTTATCACCAACTCATGGAAATTTGGTTCGTCCATCCCCTACATCTGAAAATCCATCGGTAATTGGCGATTTCCTTTGAGAATTGATTTGTAAGACTTCACTAAATTTTTTGGCCTAGTCATCGATGATCAACAATTTCTTTGAGATGAATGAAACATTTCTCGGATTATCCTAACCCGATCAATGACAATCAACGATTTCTCTAGATGGCATGGCACGACACATATATGTTGATGTGGCTTGATACATGAATGTAGACATGGCAACATGGATGGTGTGGTACGACAGGTGGATGTTTATGTGGAATGACACATCATCCTCCTATTTTCCCTTTGTTGGGATCGATAATTTCTTTTGTATGAATGAAACACATCATGAATTTCATCAACCTGATCATCGATGATCAATAATTTCTCTTGGTCGAATGAAACACTTTGTTGATTTTAATGACCTATTAATTGATGATTAACGATTTCTCATGTATTAACTAAACAATTTTCCTATTTTTCCAACTTGGTCATTGAAGATCAACAATTTCTCTTGGTGAAATATATTTACTCATGAATTTTCTTCGAACCCCGACATGTAGAAAATTTTAGACCAAAAATATAGGATGAATATGAGTCGTCAATATCCTAGACAAAATTATCTTGACCATTGATTCACCATACTTCACCCAACTCTATCAATGAGTCATGACCATTGATATTCTCTAATCTTTCAACTCTGAAAAAAATTTCAACTATCGATCTACTCCATTTTTCCAACCTATGAAAATGGATCTCGACTTTCGATCAACTTCATTTTTCCAAACTCTAAAAATAAATATCAATCGTCGATTTTATCCTCATTTCCAAACTTTTAAAATGGATCTCAATCATCGATATGCTCCATTTTTCCAACTCTAAAAATGGATCTCGGCCATCAATCTATTACATCTTTCTAACAGTGAAAATGGATCTCAATTGTTGATTTACTCCATTTTTCCAAACTTCGAAAATGAATCTTGATCGTCAATTTGCTCCATTTTTCCAACTTCCAAAAATGTATATCTACCATCGATCTGCTCCAGTTGTCCAACTACAAAAAACTTATAAGTGTTTTCATCAATCTAAGATGAATCTAGGTTGTTGATCTCAAAATCAAACATGATCTCAACTGTTAATCCATCAAACTCTCCCAACTTCTTCAATTTTCATTAAAACATAAATCTCAACCTTTCAAGTCCATTTTTTACTTTGAAACCTATATATTAGTGCCCTTGATCACTTCTTAAACTATTTTGAAGGTAATTTAGACAAGAATTCAATCATAAACATAGGGATTTCACTCTAGTATCCCTCATTTTCCACAAATCCATCATAGGCCAAAAATGTGTAACAACCAATTTTTCCAAATTCACTTTGATCTTGTCCCATGCAATATTGGTGTTTAAAAAATAATCTTTGATACCACATTGTAACGCACCCAACCCCAAGTGAGGTAACACCACTACTAAAATGACCAGATAAAAAAATTATGATATTTATTTTTAGATGTGGAAATGACACACATCATGACATTCAATCTCATGCAATTGTCCATACTAAATAAAATTGTAAATGAAATTACTTTAAATGTACACAACAACAACTAAGTACATATAACAATATTCATCCTCATAAAATGAATTTTGAATGCATCATTATACTCACAGTAAGCAAGAATAACCAAAATAACTCAGAGTAAAATGCACAACAATTATATCAACATTTAAGATAAACAAACACAACAAATAACAACACTTATCTCAGTAAGTATGCAACACGTTGCAGAGAATAGATGTTCCTCCCAACCTTATTTTTTTTTCTAGTTCTCAACAGGAAGTCACCCCAAGTTATGGATATGAATGCACAAAAGATGGTGGTTCCTAAGGCTAGGTATTTTCCACCTCTCAATAGTCGAAATCCCAAAGTTAGTTATATTCCACCAACTCCCTTCCAAACAACTCATACAACCCATGGATGAGATCCCACTTCACTTCTTATGGTACTACAAGACTTAGCACTCCCCTTCGGGGTTACAACATAGGTTGGATAGGAAATCTCTCTATTGAGACTCCATGAATCTACAAATGCAACATGAATTCTCACAGTAGAAAAACTCTTGCTTCTCTTGAAAACTTGTTAAACATAATATTACTCATGGGCCTAAAACCTCTTTTCCCATGAAACTATAGCTTCCAAACAACTATCATACATGCCTCCTATGGATTCCTTCAATATTTGGCACTCAACACACCTTTGTTGTCCAAAACATATGTTTGTACAAATGATTTTCCTTCTCCATATGAATTCCCTTCTTCACCCATGACTTCTTGACTCACACCCTTCCCAAGTTTGATTGTACTCATCCCCCATGATATCAATAACTATGGGATGTGAGTTCTCAAACCCACCCTCTTACATGAATTAAATGATGGGTATCTATAACACTCAACACAAAATAGAAGGTTCAAAGTAAGGATAATTTAGAAAGATGGTTTGGGTTTAATAGAGATGGGTAAACTCTCCCCCTTGGACCACTTCCCTCTCTTGTATAAACTAACCCCCAAGTCTTCATCCATGTCCATATCTATTGTTGATTAAGGTTGGTTGTCATTGACGTCAACCCTTGAAGAAATCTCTGTAGCAAAAAGGTTTAGGTAATGGACCCAATATTGTTTGATGTAAATATGACTCATTATTGTTTTGTCATGGTTTATAAGAAGTAAATATGGATGAACTCCAAAGTGGTCCCCTTATGGTGAAAGACCTCATGGGAAGATGCTTTGTGGAGTAAGAGAACACATGCTTAATTGTGGAATAATGAGATGAAGGAAAGTGAATTTGTCAGGGAAAATATCCTAGATGGATAGTGCTTGTCATGTCATTTCCGGTGGTATGTGGAACGTCACATAATTTCTCATCGTTAGAGAGTTATGGCCATGAGAAGTTGGAGACCCCAGGTTTGGGTAATGGACCCAAGTTTGTTTGATGGGTAATGATATGAGTTATGATATATTTTAATATAATACTATTCTATATGTATATTACATGTCATGCCATTTCTAGTGGTATGTATAACGTCACATAACTCCTCACGATTTGAGAGTTATGGCCTTACGAAGTTGGAGGACCCTCATATGTCATCTACAAGCCCCAAAAGGTCAAAGCAATCAAAGTGGTTTAAGAGATTTTAGAAGGTAAATAATAAAGTCAAGTCATGAGTGTATTATAATTCAAAGTGAATACAAAATAAATTATTTCAATAATAAATTTAATGGAGAAATTAGAAGTGGACCCAACCCTAAAACAAGGAAAGTGGGCCAAGTGACCTAGAAGATGTTTTTAAGGAAGCTACTTGGAGAGTATAAATAAGAGGCAAGGCTCTCTCATTTGAATCACACTTGAGAATATTGAATATATATATGTGTCTAAGGTAACCAAGGATATCTAAACCATAATTCTAAGTGAAGGTGAAGAAAAGAAGGCCGAAATGCAAGGAAGGATAAATTCTTTTGATGGTGCTTTCTAAGGTATGTTATTTACAGGCCATCTCACCATTTTCACTATAAAGTTTTTTCTATACTGATTCAGATCGTGAAATTGCTATGCAAGTGAGAAAAAAAATCCAAGTATTTGTGGCAAAAAAGGCATCTTGTGGGTCGTTTTATTTTGGGATTTACACTCTGTGGAAAATAGGGTTTGTGGGCAGTCCTAAAACTAGTAAAAATCAGGTGTTTCAGGTAAAAATGTCATAACTTCTTCATAACAGATCCAAATTTAGTGAGACAAAATGTGTTGGCTAGATTAAAGTATTTAGTATTATTTTTAACATTTTCAGATCAATTCATCAAATATGTTTTGCGGGGCACTCTCTACAAGGTCATTCTCTAGAATAAGCCATAATTCAACAAGCTATGCCATTTTTTCTATAACTCCTTTTCTGAGAGGTTCCAAGTAGTGACGCTTGGAGGAATTGCATTAAACACAATGAAGAACATTGTATATCGGTTTCAGATCTATATACATTACAATTTCAAAGTTATGATTACTTCAAGTTAGGGTTGTGTTGGCAGCAATAGTATAATTGTTATTTTTATAAAATGACCTATGTAAGTTGCCTACACAGGGTCTATGAAATTTTATTACTCTTCATGAGCAGTCTCTAAACGACAGTTGTAAATCATCACATTTTACCTATCATATATTCATGCTTCGTTTTCATGACTGGAAGCATGAAAACTTGCAACTATCGTTACTATTTTGTTTTAAAATTTCATTTAAGGAAAATGGTTTATTTAATATGGAGTTGGATTCTTTGCCAGGAAGGTATCACCCTGTTGTGTTTTTCACCCTATCAACTCATAAACATGACCAAGAGATTGATAGTATTGAAAAATGAAAGACCCCACCATTTGATATTGTTTGTATTGATTTTGGTTTGAACTTTGATCACATTTCTTTCACAAAACTTTTGATTATTCATTTACCCAACTTTGTAATAAAAATATGATGTGCACACTTATGGTTTCAGAGTGCTTTGGTCCTAGCATGTACACAATACCAATATGGCATACAATGTATAGGTTTCCATTACTTCTTTGGATGGTCTCAGGTTTCACAAAAATCTTCGCACGCGTTTTGATTAAAACTTCTTGCCCATCGTTTGAGTCATTACAACATGCATTGTTAAAGCTCGGGGCTATGGCTCTGCTTCATTTTTGCAAACCCTACCTGTGCATTGTGCGTTAAGTACCCTTTCATTCAGTATGGCTCCGGTGGTAAGGGTTGAATTGAACGGTATACAAACTCTGCTCTTATATGACGATGCCAGAGAGGGTCTTGAGAGTAATGGTTGGCTGGCATAATGAGTTAACAGGCGCTCTGTATTTTTGGTATCCACTCAGACTTACCTCTTCTACCTTTTTCATCAAAATCGCCGATTTTTTTTATTTTCTCTTGTTACAGTTTGGTCAACCCCATAATTGCCTACGAGAGACACATTTTTGTGGGAGCTATTCTGAGAAAAAGTTATGAATTAGATCAAACCCTTGAAAACCCAGAACTGAAATGAGCCCTGTTACCTTCAGTGTGAGAATTTTCCCAAGAAATTGGATTGTTCCAGAGATACAACTCGTCCTTTAGAGGTTAAAATCTCAGAATATCTTTGTGGCTCAGGTGAGCATTTTGGTCTGCTTGCAAGTGTTGAAACGTTTTTTACCTACTCAGGCCTGTCTTGTGACCACCTACAACAAACCTGAACCTGACCCAAAAGCTACTAAAAAGCCTCATGGGCAAGCTACCCATCCTAATAACTCTGTTAAAAAAATTCAAGCTTGAATCTATCCTCTAGGGGGAAGGAAAAGCGTTTGAAAACCATAGGTCATGTGATTTTTAAAAAACGTAGAGGCAGCTACAGCCATCGTTAACTCCAAAGTTTCTTGATACGATTTTAGTTTTATGATTAGAGGTATGATTTTGTTAGCATGATTATTTTCATTCTTAAGTTAGGATGTTTGGTTTGATTGAATAAACTATTTTTATTATTAAGATTATCCTATTTTATTTATTCAATAAAATGAGATTGCATTTGCTATTATAACTAGTTACATAATCGCAAGATTCTGTAGCCAGTTAAGAAAATTCGAATTGTTTAATTTGATGACAGAAAACATATCTGAGATCTTCCTATTTTGTTTTGTTTTCAGGATAATTAAGGAGCCCATGATTTAAAAGATGATATGAGTCACTTTTGAGATATCCCAGCCATATCTATTATGTATTTTGAATAAACAGAATTAGACTGTTGGTAGTTTTTTGATATCTAGTGAAATCAGGGTGGTTGCATCCCCCTTTATTTTTGAAACCAATTTGATCTTATGAACAAGAAACAATTATGTTTCCTAAAACCTATATAAACATGTCATTTTGTAAACATTGGATCATCTCGGCCTAGGGCAAGAGTATGGGAATTTTATCACAGACTTGAATGGAATAGAATGCACATTACAACTTTAGCTTTTTTGTATGATGTTTTGATTCAAGTTATGTGTATGTCGATTTGATAATAGATGGTGATTGCTTTCGTCGTCATGACTTATTTCAAGTTGATATGATTCATTTTATATCCTGTCCATATCTTATGTTTCAACTACAATATATACGCAACGATCATCTCTCCAATTTAAATTAGGAGATTTATCTCTAATTTCTGTTGAATGTTACATGCAAGTTCATACAAGAAGATTTATTTTGTCGTAGTTACTTGCAAATCATAAGATCACTGTAACTGTGTCTATTTTATATTCTGTTACCAAAACTCAATCTCCAGTGCATTGTTTCGCTTTTATTCGAAACAACATTCAGATCCGTTGTAGGTTTACTTCGTGGATAAAGTGGCTGGAAATTCTCTATCGAATAGACATTGGATATGTTAATAGGTTAGTTTGTCATTTTATTTTGTTTGCTAGTTTATTTTAGAAGTTATA
>JASDQU010103008.1:38770-110614 GCA_032191745.1 Picea mariana
ATGTTCCCAACGAGACAGTATCTCGCTTGTGCAAACTCACCTTTGATGGTGGAGGCAATACATATGCTAAAGACCACCTTAACAAGTTTTGGTGCAAATGCATCAAACATGACATCTCACATTTAAGAGTATTATGCATATTGTTTGCTTTTACTTTTAGAGGTCGGATTAAACATTGGTTTGAATCCTTTCCAGCATGTCACATTTTTTATTGGTTTCAATTTGTAGTTGAATTTATAGATGATTTTGAAATTTATTATTTCGATCAATTATGTGAAGAATTTCATACTTCGCTATTCAACGATGATTCATCTTTGGAATAATTTTTGAGAAGAGTCTATCATATCCTCTGTAAATTTAATCTCGATGAAATGTCATTTTCATTAAATCTCCTCTATGATGCTTGCATCCCTTCCATCTACTCATATTCAATCATGAATGAAGAACCAATTGCAAATCCTATCACTCAAATGTGAGAAGAATTTTCTTCGCACGATGAGAAGAATCCTTCTAACAATGTTGAACAAGCAAGGGAGGTAGAATCTATTGACCAGGTTCTTATTGACAACCAAATTGGTTTTTCCTCTGAATCATTGTGTTGGCAACGGAAGTCACTCCCGGATTGCTATCAGGAGCAGAGCCCGATGCCCATCAGTTTTATGTCACGGTTTGTTTATATATGGGGTGACCGAGTGGAAGCCAGCTCAAAACGATATCATTCCAACTCCAAACTAGGCCAGGCATGCATAGGTGAGTGAGGTCTTATATAAACTTCAGACAATGAGTTGTAGTATATGGTGAGACGGGTGGAAGACTTATATAAGAGCAAAGCAACAGTTTGGTACTAACATCGAGTTACTAACAGACTATAGAAGAAGGCGCTTGAAGGCAATTCAAATGCAAAACCAGAGAATACAGTCTGGCAACAATGAACCTTTCATCATAACATAACTGCAATAATTTGCGAAAATCAGTCGATCACGAACTCTCTCGCATGAGAGGAAAACTTGGACAAGATAGGAGAACTGTTTGTCATAAAACAAGAAATCTCAAATACAAAATGCATACCCAGAAAACTAGAACATCTGTTAAAACTTTACAGTCGGGAGCTCTGCTCTACCATCGATAGATACAAAAATGGCGAAAACGCCTACATATACTCAAAACAACAACAACAACAAAATCAAGACGTTGCATTAAAAGCTTTGCGTCTGCATGGCTTCTGACAACCTGCACTTTGCAGTCTTTGAATGATTATGCAACTTATGGCAGACGTGATCGATCTTCTGGCAGTTCTATCGAAGAATCAACGTGCCTTTAATTCGTCGCCGGAATTTCCCATTATGGCAGAGGAGATGTCTAACCACCACCAACCGCTTCAATAACTGCTTCGTTGGGATTGAAGATGGCCCGGCCAACTCGACACTTCTGGGACGTGGAAGACTTCTTGCGCTGCCACCTGGAATAACTGAACGGCTTGACGAGTGGATGTGTAGGCTAGTGCGAAGGATGGGGCGCACACTAGAAGCAGTGGCTCCAAGACAATGGGGGTGAAACGAGAAATGGCGAGGTGCGGGAGATGTGGTAATGGAAGGCACGCGACGAGAGGCAATAAGCGGAAGGAGGTAGGAGATGGAATGTGATGGGCACGACAGACCTTACGTGGAGGTGAGCGGGACAAATGGTGGGTGGTGAATAGATGATGAGGTGTGGGGAGGGACCACATGGATCAGAAGAGGGAAAGTGAACAGATGCTCGAGGATGAGGAAGGGCCAAAGGGAGCGAGTCCCATCACATGGCCATGAATGGAACAGATGGAAAAGGGAAGGATGGTACAAATATGACATGACAGGGAAGGAGGGCCCAGGTGAGTTAAAAGCACAGAAGATGAGAAGGGTGGGATTGTCCAAGCGCCATTGATCCAGGCACGCTGATATGGGCCGTCGAAAAGCTGCGTGCCCGATTCCTGACCCCCCCCCTTCTGCTTAAAGGTAGAAAGGCAGGGGGGGTCTGGAATTTCCTTTATCACCATTGATCCAGGCGCTCCGATCAGGACCGTTGAGGATATGCACCCCCGATTCTGGACCCCCCCCCCCTCCGCTTAAAGGTAGAAAGGCGGGGGTGGTCCAGAATCCCATATGCACCGTTGATTCTGGCGCACGAATCTCTACCGCTCAGACTTGCTTGTCACTTACCACGGGTGCATTAGCATCCACAACTTAGGACAAGTGGGTTTTTAACCCATTCTTTCACATTTTACCCCATTACCAAAAATATCACTAACATTTGGCTCCATGGTGGATAGAGTCGTCCCTGTGATGCTCTAAGAACACTTTTGCAGATTTAGTGCCTTGTTGTTCGGCTATGGAGTCATTTATTAAGCCGAAAATAAAAAACTATATTTACAAAATAAAAGAGTTGACTGCGGCTCACAAAATATTTTTTTTCAAGAAATGCCCATTTATTGGGCCACCAAAAACTTCTTTGCCTTCCAGATCCTGCAACCTGTATGTGTTGTTTGAAAATGCTTCAAGGATCTTGAAAGGCCCACACCAAAGGGCATCAAACTTACTGTGCTTGCCTTTGTCCTACCTGGGTGCATCCCATTTGACCACCAGATCACCCTACTTGAATCCTTTCTTATTGCCCCTCCTGTCAAAAACCTTCTTGATCTTCTGTTAATGATCGTGGGCCCTGTTCATGACCTGTTCCCCAATATGATGTATTTCCACCATCAGATGCATCCTTCTGATCATATGGTCAGGCTCTCCTTCAATGTCCTGGAGGAATTTCGCCACAGATAAAGCGAGCTGAGTGGGGAAAACAGCCTCGGTTCCATAAACAAGTTGAAAGGGTGATATGCCCAGGGACTTCTTTGTTTTCACTCGATCAGCCCATAACGCAAATTTGAGCTTCGAATCCCAGGCCCTTTTATTGTCTTCCAGTAATTTCTTAATGAGTTTGATCAGGCTTTTATTAGAAGACTCTGCCAGTCCATTTCCCTGAGGATAATAGGGAGTAGAGTGAATCAGTGAAATTTCAAACTGTTCACAGAACTTGACTAGATGCTCAGACTGGAAAGGGGTGGCGTTGTCAGTGACAATTTTGTTAGGACAGCCAAATCTGGCTATGATATCTTCCAGGAAGATGATGATTACTTTGTGGGAAGTGCTCCTGGTGGGGACAACTTCTATCCGTTTGGTCAAATAATCTATTGCAGTGAGGATCCATTTGTGCTGGCCACTTGAGGGAGGATGAATTTCTCCAATGAAGTCCAATCCCACTGATGTAAGGGTGTTGAAACCACTACATGCTTTAATGGCAGAGATCTGAGCTGCTGCTTTCCTGAGAACTTCTGGCATTTGATGCAAGCTCTAATTTCTCTACAGACATCAGGGAATAAAGTGGGCCAGTAATACCCAGCTCGAAGGATCTTATGGGCCGTGGTCTTCCAGAAATGGTGACCCCCACAAAGGCCACTTTGAAAATCAAATGTAACTTGTCAGGCTTCTTGAGGGTCTAGGCAGTTTAAAAATACCCCTAAAGGGTCTTTCCAGTACAAGGTTTGATTAATGAGGCAATATCTGACTATCCTGAACTTTAGAGCTCTTGCCTTGCTTTTCTCCATGCCATCCAAAGGCCTCAATTCTTGCAGAAAGTACAAGATATCCTTGTACCAAGGGCATGCCGCTAGCGATAAAGTACCTTGGGAACTCTTGTTGGATGACTCGGCTTGCTTATTGATGAAGTCAATCCCTAAGGCTTTGCAATTGGATTCAGCTAGCAACTTGGCCAAACCTTGCCCTTTTATCAACTTGGTGGCCTTGATCACTAGATCAAACTCTAGGATCTTGGCGATCCATTTACCTCTTCTCCCATCTATGTTTGGCTGTATAAGAATGTCCTTCACCGAGGCTGAAGGAACGTATGCAATGATTCTTGAGTGCAAGACATACACTCTGAAAGCCTTGAGGGCCTTCACTAAGGCATAGGCCTATTTCTCTGTGACCTCATACGAGACTTTTGCATCTCTCAATGCCTTGCTGTAGAAGGCAATAGGTTTCTCTCGCCCTTGATCATTCCTCTGTAGTAAGACTGCTGCGACTATATCACAAGAAGAAAAAGAAAAAATCAAGAAATCTTTGGAATAGTCAGGACTGATCAGCACGGTTGCCTCAGTCAATGCCTTTTTTATCTGATCAAAATATTCCCTGGGTTCAGTGGTCCATTTTACTTCGTTTCCCTTTCTGAGCATGGCTGTGATGTGTCTCACCAGCTTAGCAAAATTTGAGACGAACCTCCTCAGAAAATTAATCTTCCCCAAAAAGGCCTAAACTTCCTTCTTAGATCTGGGAAGTGAAAGGGTCTGAATTGCCTCTACCCTGCTAGGATCAATTCTTACCCCCTCTACTGATACTATATGACCTAACAGCTTCCCTTCCTTCATAGCAAACAAAGACTTCTTGGGATTTAGGGAAAGGCCAAACCTGCAACACTTCAAAAAGACTTTTCTCAGGTGGCAACAATGTTCTTTGTCAGTCTTGGAGAAGACTGTTATGTCATCCAGATAGATCACCACAAACCTATATTCCTCCCCGATGAAGGCTATGTCCATGGCTCGCTGAAACGTGGCTCCTGCATTCATCAACCCAAAAGGCATTTTGGCGTACATGAATGTGCCCCAAGGAGTGGTGAAGGCCATTTTTTCTCTGTCCTCGGGTATGACTGATATTTGATTATACCCTAAAAATCCATCAATCATGGATATCCTAGCTACTCCAGTTACCTTCTGCAATATGTGTTCCATGTTGGGCAGGGGGTAATTGTCCTTTCTTGAGCTTCTATTCAGGTTCCTAAAGTCAACACAGAGCCTGATTTCTCCGCTCTTTTTCCTTACTAGAACCAAGTTGGCCACCCACTCGAAATATCTCAATGGGACAATGATTTGTGCATCCAACAAATTTTTTACTTCTTTCTCCATGACAGGCAGCAACATGGGATTTATCTGTCTTAGCTTCTGCCTAAATGGCCTATCCCCTTCTTTCAACATGATCTTGTGTTCAATAACAGATGTGTCATAAGTTTTCAAGTCTTCGTATTTCCATGCAAACACATTGGAAAACTCTCTCAGCAACTCAATATATTTGGCCCGCTACTCTCTAGTCAGACTACTAGACAATTTGATGAATCTAGGCTCATTCTGCTTGCCGATGTTGCATTCTGCTATGTCAGCATATTCACTCGAAAAACCACCCTTTACTGGCACATCATTCCCATCAAACAATCTTTCTAAAGGGATGAGTCCTCTCGGGATGTGATTATTGGGCAGCTGAATGATCTGGTGATTCATGATCTTATTTAAAAATACCCCAGGATGAGGGTCATTTTCTAGGTCAGGGTCCTGGTCAATGTGCAGTGCAGAAAATTCATCCACGAATTGTAGAAACCTTTTAATTTCCAAATCATCTTCAAACACCTTCCAATGTTTGACATTGTCAGGTACAGAGGGCCTGTATTTTATCTCGACATCACTTTTTATCCCAGGTGGCAGAGGATGCTTGAGCGAACTGGCTGATACGGCTAGAGAGTCGGCTAGAGTATTTTCCCCCCTCGGGATGAAAGAAATGTTAAAGGCTAAGAAGAAATTATCCATCAGGTCCCATACTTCATTTCTGTAATTTCTGAGTCAGGGATTATTGGTACGATAAGCCTTTCTTATCTGCTAAATAATCAACTCAGCGTCTCCAAATATTGCTATCTCTTCGATTCCCATTTCCTTCGCAGACCTCATGCCCAGAATAAGAGATTCATACTCTGCCACATTGTTGGTGGTTTTGAATTATAGCTTGTATGAAAGAGATATGATCTCCTGACAAGGTGATATAAAAACCACCCCAGCGCCAGCGCCTTCAGCAGAAGAAGCTCCGTCGAAAAACATCTTCCACACGGAGGGGGTCGGAGGGAAATCTCGATATTCAAGACTGAGCTACTTTCGGACCCAGCAATATTCTTTAGGAGCATCAGTGAGCTGCAATAAGATAGACCCCAAATCGATGTCAATTGCAAAGATGGGGTGATTGGTGGGGTTCGCCTCATCACTGACTATGTAAGCCAGTTGAGCTTCTCTCTACAGCCTCCTTTTCTCCCCTCTGAAAACTAGAATGGTGGCATATGTGAGATCCATATGCAACATTCCCCCGAGATTTTTAATCTACGATCTAGACAACAACATGCCAAATTTTGGAGGAATGTCAGCTACCACAACATCCATGACCACGCTTTTCATGGGTAGCTGAAACAAAGAAACCACTAGGTCTTTGATGACTCCTAGACATTGCACCCTCCTTGAATCGAAGGAGTACAAATCATGATAAGTCATTGTTACTTCCAGTCCCAATTCTTCCATAACTATCTTGGGCATAAGGTTATGAGAAGCCCCTAAATCCATGAGGCAATTATGAAACACTCTGTCATGTATATTTAGGGATGTGTAGAAGGGAGGGGATGAGTCATCTCTGTCTTCTACCATGGGCCCTAGGATGACAGCTGGCTTCTCATCTTGAAGGTTTACTGAGTCAGAGGGAGGTTGAGGGGACTCAGATCGTAGCAGCTTGGAGAGGGATCTTTTGAAGTCTTCATTTTTAACTAGTTCAGATAGGGGTACAGGGATTCTAATCTTTTGAATTTCATGCTCAAAATTAAAGGAGGGAATTGGCTTAGGAGATTCCCTTACCTCAGTGACAGGTTCTTTGGCTTCCGACGAAGTACTCTAAGCTCTCCTTTCTTTATTCGAGGTTGCTGCAGCTTTAGGAGGCCTATCTGGTATAAGGGGCTGATCTTGGACGTCAAAGTTTCCTCCTTTATTTCTTGACCTGAGATTGTATCTGTTAGGGGTGTGGCCAGCTCTCTCTCCCTTTCCTAACTTATGGATCTGAATGTTCATCCAGGATTTTTCGTATGCAGACTGAGTCAAATGGGGAAAAGGAGGGGCTTCCTCAACACAATGAATTTCGGGGTCAAATTCATCTACCTCCTCTCTTTCCTCATGAGTAACCAGGCTATTTTGAAGAGGGGCTTGAATCGTTTGATCCTCTCTATCCTTTTCCCTTTGTTCCCTTGGGAAGGCCTGTGGTCCATAGTTATTAGGTCTCCTAAAACCTCTGTTATCAACATTCTGAGGATTTTTGTATATGGAATTCCCTTCTAATTCCAACCTTTCTACCTTGGCGGCAAGTGATTTTAGCGTTCTAGCTGTCTCATCTGTCTGATGGGGCAGGGGAGAGGAATTGGATGAGGAAGCTTTAGGCCTGTTCTTGGAGGTATTTCTATCATCGACATTCTTGAGTCAGTTGACAGCCAATATGTTGGATTCTACCTCCACGGCTGTGTCTTGCATGTGTGCCAGCGTAGCAGCTCTTCTCTCCCTCAGCAGTAGGCAAAAATCAGGATCAAAGGCACTAGAGTAAGTGATCATTGCAGAGGCTTCGGAGGGATTTATCTCAGTAGGGATTCTGTTGTACATTTTATTAAATCTCTTAGAGAAGTCAGAAACAGACTCTCCTTCCTTTCTCTTCAATGACCCAAACTCTGTCATGTAATACATGAAGTCTTTTTTATCTCCCCACTGTCTCAAAAAGGTGTTATCTAGAGCTATGATCCCATCAATAGATCTAGGAGGCAGGGCCCTGAACCATTTTCTAGCCTCTCCTTGGAGACTATGGACAAAAATCCTCATCCATACGTCTGTGTGCATGATAACATTATCATCTGTGAAAGTGTAAAAGGCTGCTAGGTGCTCTTCAGCAGTTATGTCCCCCTCGCCTGTAAACTTGGTAGCTTCTTAAGGTACCCTTCTGCTGGGAGGTTATTGAGAGGCTGTGGTAGCACGAGGGGAGCGTATCTAGCGGATATGATGACCTCTATTTCGGTCATAGGGGGATTTGCTCCGGCCATAGGAATATTAGGTGGAGGAGAACTCGGAGGAGAAGGAGTTTGCGAAGGGACTGCTGGGCATGAGCCTCAAATTGGAGTGGGAAACAAGAGGTGATTCAAGGAACGGGCTACTGAGTCCAAGTCAGCAGGTGCTCCTCCTTGCGCAGGAGTGGGAAAATCTTCTGTGGTTCCGGGTCTACACCAAGGAACAGCTTCAGAGAAAAGAGGAGTGACAAGGATTTCTCCCTCCAATCCCAGACCAAGAGGGGAAAACTCAGCAGGAACACTTCCAAAATTCAGGAAACGAGAAACTTCTGAAGGAGGTCTATTAAGAAAATAAGGGGGAGAAAATAGAGTTCTTACAGAAGGAGATGGTGGATTACCTATTTTGACGATGGAAGCTTCTCCTTCAGGGGCCTTTCCTTATCTAAGAACCACCTCTGGATTGGTTTGAGGTGTAGCTAGGGGCAGCTGTGGATGAGACCACGTGTGTCTGCCTCTGAAAGCCACAGTTGATAGAGCATATTCTTTCCAGTGGAGTCGTCACAATGGAGTCGCTAGGTGCACAACAACAATCTCGATAGTTCTGATATCTGATGCACCTTCAAAATCAGCTTAATCATTGTCGTTCAATCCCGGGGAAAATATTCAACTTCGTCCCTGGCAACAGTGCCAGAAAATGTTGGCGATGGAAGTCACTCCCAGATTGCTATCAGGAGCAGAGCCCGACGCCCATCAGTTTTATGTCATGGTTTGTTTATAGATGGGGTGACTGAGTGGAAGCCAGCTCAAAACGATATCATTCCAACTCCAAACTAGGCTAGGCATGCATAGGTGAGTGAGGTCTTATATAAACTTCAAACCAGTGAGTTGTAGTATATGGTGAGACGGGTGGAAGGATTATATAATAGAAAAGCAACGGTTTGGTACTAACAATGAGTTACTAACAGACTATAGAAGAAGGCGCTCGAAGGCAATTCAAATGCAAAACTAGAGAATACAATCGTGCAACAATGAACCTTTCATCATAACATAACTGCAACAATTCACGAAAATCAGTCGATCACGAACTCTCTGGCATGAGAGAAAAACTTGGACAAGATAGGAGAGTTGTTTTTCATAAAACAAGAAATCTCAAATACAAAATGCATACCCAGAAAACTAGAACATCTGTTAAAACTTTACAGTCAGGAGCTCTACTCTACCATCGATAGATACAAAAATGGAGAAAATGCCTACATATACTCAAAACAACAACAGCAACAAAATCGAGACGTTGCATTAAAAGCTTTGCGTCTGCATGGATTCTGACAACCTGCACTTTGCAGTCTCTAAATGACCATGCAACTTATGGCAGACACGATCGATCTTCTGACAGTTCTATTGGCGAATCAACATGCCTTTAATTCGTCGCCGAAATTTCCCATTATGGCAAAGGAGATGTCTAACCACCACCAACCGCTTCAATAACTGCTTCGTTGGGATTGAGGATGGCCCAACCAATTTGGCACTTCTGGGACGTGGAAGAATTCTCGCGCTGCCACATGGAATAACTGAGTGGCTTGATGAGTGGACGTGGAGGCCAACGCGAAGGATGGGGCGCATACTAGAGGCAGCGGCACCAAGACAATGGGGGTGAAATGAGAAATGGCAAGGTGTGGGAGATGTGGCAAGGGAAGGCACGTAGCGAGAGGCAATAAGCAGAAGGAGGTAGGAGGTGGAATGTGATGGGCACGACAGAGCTTACGTGGAGGTGAGCGGGACAAATGGTGGGTGGTGAATGGATGATGAGGTGTGGGGAGGGACCACATGGATCAGAAGAGGGAAAGTGAACAGATGTCGAAGAATGAGGAAGGGCCAAAGGGAGCGAGTCCCATCGCGCGGCCAGGAAGGGAACAAATAGAAAAGGGAAGGATGGTACAAAGATGACATGACAGGGAAGGAGGGCCCACGCGAGTTAAAAGTAGAGAAACTGAGAAGGGTGGGATTGTCCAAGCGCCATTGATTCGGGTGCACTGATCTGGGTCATCGGAAAGTTGTGTGCCTGATTCTGGACCCCCCCCTTCTGCTTAAAGGTAGAAAGGTAGGGGGGGTCCGGAATTGCCTTTATCGCCATTGATCCGGGTGCTCCGATCAGGACCATTGAGGATATGCGCCCCCGATTCCAGACCCCCACCTCCGCTTAAAGGTAGAAAGGCGAGGGGGGTCCGGAATCCCATATGCACCGTTGATCCAGGGGCATGAATCTTTGCCGCTCAGACTTTCTTGTCACTTACCACGGGCGCATTAGCATCCGCAACTTAGGACAAGTGGGTTTTTAACCCATTCTTTCACATTTTACCCCATTACCAGAAATATCGCTAACACATTGTATTTTTAGTCTTCGATTAGTATGGAAGAAGATTTGTTTCATGGATCAAGGTGAATATCCTCATTCTTGTAGCTCGTGCTCTAATCAATATTTAAAATCAGTCATTGAAGAACACGTAAGCGATGAAAATTGTCTTAAACATTCTAACACTCCTATGAAACTGATTAGAGAAGAAGATATGCAACTAGAAGAAGAAACTTTAAACCTTCATTCTCAAAACGTACTTTATCCACAGGAAAGACTAGATGTTCATCACATAAGTTTTGAATTATCTATTATACAGAAGGAAAATTTGGATGATCATATTATGTTGAGGAATTCGTCACCAAAATGGAGTAAGAGTTTTAAATAAGGTGAAGAGAAATGTCTTGAGAATACCATTGTTAATTATCGTAGTTCAAGAGATTATTTTTATGTGCTTATTTCTGAGTCCTTTTATTCTTTATATCCTGATCTCTTCCTAGACTCTGTTGGAATTGACACCTTACCTACAACATCCTACTCTTTTACACCACAATCATATCCTTTCAATATTCTAAATTTTGGTGAAATTAATTCCAAACCTAACATTGATAAATTCGTATTTGACACTCTTTCACTTTCATCACTCACATGGGAAAAGGACATGTTGCGAGATGATTTTACACAGTTTATTGTTGAAAAAGAAAATGCACTATATCTTATGGAGATCAAACATTCTACGTTGCATATTCATTCTTTGATTAGCTCGAATATTAATGTTTATGCTTCACATTTTGAAATGATCAATCTCATCAAAGGAAACATTCAAACCAATGATCTAATTGATGGTACGATTCCTCTTATGATGAGTTCCCCATTGATATACTCGTTTCATCCAAGTCATGGTTTCCATCCTCATTTTTGTGACAGGATCTTAGGATGGTTTGAATATTCATATATAAAAAAATTTCATAATAAAGATAAAGTTATGCTTGCTTTCTTTTTACCTAAGTATCTTGGAAGTAGGCGTGACATATTTCTTTTAGATCCTCCATGTGAAGAAATTAATGAACACTTAGAGAATTGTTAGGAGGACGGGGCATTTCAGCCTTGGATGACGGTTATTTCATTTCCTCGTAATCTTGACAAGTTTTTCAAACTTACTTACACTTTCCCATGCCATTATGACCTTTATCACGACAAAATTGCACAATGCCTAGAGGATTCATACATCAAGAATTTTCGAGGGAATGGTAAGATCATGATTACTTTGTTTCTAAATAATGATTATGAAGGTAAGTGTGATATATTTATGTCATTTTTTGATATATTACCATTCTTGTTAGTAATGATTGATTTTGTTTCCATTGCAGGATTGGAGTTACTCCGATGGCTACATTGGAAACATGACTTCATGTAGTACTCTGATTTGTTTAGTAGTTAGGGTTGGTTTAGGAATAGGTTTTCTTTCAGTTTTATTTCTCACTATTTCTCTTTGTAATAATGTAGTCATGAATGCAAGTGGGCGCACCACGAGAACCATAGCATGATTATTGTCAGGGAAGTCTGCGTAATCCTTTTCTCTCTACTTTTCATTGAATATTTCTCTTCAAAGCTGCAGTATTATTATGAAAATTTTAAATGGAAAGTAAAGAGATAAATAAATCTGAATCATAAATTCAACCCTGACCCAAGGTACCACGAGTAGGACTTCTTTCACATCAAACAAGATTTTTCTATTTTCTTTCAATCTCCCAAGGGATTTTTTGCATGATGTTTTCAGATACACCTTCTGTACATATTTTTCTGTTTGGATTTTTTTTTCTTTCCAATTTTTCTTTGTTGTTTTGTGTTGTTTTCATTTTAGTTCATCAGTCCTTTTGAGTCAAACATCCCTGTATTACAGTCTAGCTCAAACAAAGAGAAAAAAAATGCTTCATCTYGAAAATAGTTGTCAAAGGCTGTTGGAACATCGATTGTTGTCCTTCTCTGAAATTGTAGGCTAGTTGAAGGTGTCTTTTGTCTGAAAGTCGATTACTTGGTTTCAATCTKCACTTGAAAGTATTCACGAATATCTTTAAAATGTCTTTTTACGTTGTCCCTGTTCTTTAAGAAAGCAACTCAATGATGTCTCCCTGTCCTTGAAAATTAGTTCTATCAATGAACTATTTTTCACATCTTGATGAAGGTTTGATAGAAAAATTTAAAGGCCTATGGAAATATTAAGTTGTGTTAAAAAACTGGAATTTCCAGCATCACCCCGCTCTATTGAATATCTTTAAAACTATATCAGAATGTGAATAAACTCTTAGAGAGCTCTGGGAAGTGTTTGTAAACCTGTTGGGACACTGAACAGGTCTGCTGGCAGCAGGTAAATGCATGCATGACGCCAAGATAACTTCGTCGGGGTATTGAATAGGCCCGCTGACAACGAAGCGATGTCGAGTAAAAGAAAATTCTTAGGTATAAACCTTGTGTTGGCCATAAGAATCCTTTGTTTTGATTTGAAATTTCTTGACAGGATACAGGCGTTAGAGTGGGTTAATTGACATCCTTGTCGAGGCTATGGAAGCCTGCTGGCAGCAGTGGCCCTGTCAACAGTATTTGAGATTTTAACTTAAACGTCGTGGCTTTCTTTTGTTAAGTTTGTCACCAGGTTTCATTCTTTTAAGCGAAAGGTATCTGAAACTAAGCTGTGTCTTGTTATTTTTAAAATATGTTCAAATAACCTTGCAGTTGTTCTTCGATTTGAAGTTTTTCAAATTTTTCTAACCTGAACTCGTTCATGTAACAGAGATAACTACTTCTCCCAACATGTCGCCATTGTTGGCAGCAATAGTATAATTGTTATTTTTATAAAATGACCTACGTAAGCTGCCTACCCAGGGTCTATGAAATTTTATTACTCTTCATGAGTAGTATCTAAACAATAGTTGTAAATCGTCGCATTTTACCTATCATATATTCATGCTTTGTTTTCATGACTGGAAGCATGAAAACTTGCAACTATCGTTACTATTTTGCTTTAAAATTTCATTTAAGAAAAATGGTTTATTTAATATGGAGTTCGATTCTTTTCCAGGAAGGTATCACCTTGTTGTGTTTCTCACCCTTTCAACTCATAAACATGACCAAGAGATTGATAGTATTGACAAACGAAATACCCCACCATTTGATATTGTTTGTATTGATTTTGGTTTGATCTTTGATCACATTTGTTTCACAACACTTTTGATTATTCATTTACCCAACTTTGTAATCAAAATATGATGTGTGCACTTATGTTTTCAAAGTACTTTGGTCCTAGTGTGTACTCAATACCAAGATGGCATACAATGTACAGGTTGCCATTACTTCTTTGGATGGTCTCGGGTTTCACAAAACTCTTCGCACGCGTTTTGATTAAAACTTCCTACCCATCGTTTGAGCCATTACAGCATGTATTGTTAAAGCTAGGGGCTACGGCTCTGTTTCATTTCTGCAAACCCTACCTATGCATTGTGCRTTAAGTACCCTTTCATTCAATATGGCTCCRGTGATAAGGGTTGAACTGAACGGTATACAAAGTCTGCTCTTATATGACGATGCCAGAGAGGGTATTGAGAGTAATGGTTGGCTAGAATAATGAGTTAATAGGCTCTCTTCTTTTTTGGTATCTGCTCAGACTTACCTCTTCTACCTCTGTCACCTAAACCCMCAATTGTTTTGAGTCGCTCTTGTTACATTTTGGTCAACCCTGTAATTTCCTGTCAGAGACACGTTTTTGCGGGAGCTATTCTAAGCAAATAGTTATGAATTAAATCAAACACTTGAAAACCCAGAACCGAAATGAGACCTTTTACCTTCAACACGAGCAACTCCCACATAAATTGGATCGTTCCAGAGATACATCTCATCCTTTAAAGGTCAAAATCTCATAATTTCTTTGTAGCTGAGGTGAGTGTTTTGGTCTGCTTGCAAGTGTTGAAACGTTTTTTACCTACTCAGGCCTGTCTTGTGACCACCTACAACAACACTGAATCTGACCCAAAAGCTACTAAAAGGCCTTATGGGCAAGCTACACATCCTAATAACTCTGTTAAAAAAATTCAGGCTTGAATCTATCCTCCAGGGGAAAGAAAAGCATTTGATAACCACGGGTCATGTGATTTAAAAAAAATGTAGAGGCAGCTACAACCATCGTTAACTCCAAAGTTTCTTGATACAATTTTGGTTTTATGATTAGAGGTATGATTTTGTTAGCATGATTATTGTCATTCTTAAGTTAGGATGTTTGGTTTGATTGAATAAACTATTTTATTATTAAGATTAGCCTGTTTTATTTATTCAATAGAATGAGATTGCATTTGCTATTATAACTAGTTACAAAATCGCAATATTTTGTAGCCAGTTAAGAAAATTCGAATTGTTTAATTTGATGACAGAAAACATATCTGAGATCTTCCTATTTTCTTTTATTTTCAGGATAATTAAGGAGCCCATGATTTCAAAGATGATATGAGGCACTTTTGAGATCTCCCATCCATATCTATTATGTATTTTGAATAAACAGAATTAGAATGATGGTAATTTTTTGATATCTAGTAAAATCAGGGTGGTTGCATCCCCTTTTATTTTTGAAACCAATTTGATCTTATGAACAGGAAACAATTATGTTTCCTGAAACCTATATAAACATATCATTTTGTAAACATTGGATCATCTCGGCTTGGGGCAAGAGTATGGGCGTTTTATCACATACTTGAATGGAACAGAATGCACGTTACATCTTTAGCTTTTTTGTATGATGTTTTGATTCAAGTTATGTTTATGTCGATTTGATAATAGATGGTGATTTCTTTCGTCGTCATGATTTATTGCAAGTTGATATGATTCATTTTATATGCTATCCATATCTTATGTTTCAGCTACAATATATACGCAGTGATCATCTCTCCAATTTAAATTAGGAGATTTATCTCTAATTTATGTTGAATGTTACATGCAAGTACTTACAAGAAGATTTATTTTGTTGTAGTTACTTGCAAATCATAAGATCACTGTAACTGTGTCTATTTTATATTCTGTTACCAAAACTCAATCTCCAGCGCATTGTTTCTATTTTATTCGGAACAACTTAAGATCCGTTGTAGGTTTACTTCGCTGATAAAGTGGCTAGATATTCTCTATCGAACAGACATTGGATGCGTTAATAGGTTAGTTTGTCATTTTATTTTGTTTGCTAGTTTATTTTAGAAGTTATATATATATATATATATATATATATATATATATATATATATTATGATTTCCATTATCTATTATTTTCTGTTCGATTAAGAAATTTTAATATGTGATTTCAAGAATGTATACATCCAGGAAAACAAACCAAAAAATTAAATAGTGTTTTCACTTTCATTATTATTGTTATTAAAGGAACCGATTTACTTTTGATTTTTATGAGTTTAGATTAAAACTCGTGTTTTGTATAGATTGTATATAGAATTATTAAAAATATATTATTTAAACAAATTGTACACATATATATCTAAATGTACATATAGATTTTAGTGATTGTTATTTATTAAGCATTGTATTTTCTTTAATTATTTTTTGCTGTCTTTAGAATTTAGATCATCCAACAGAGTTGCTAAACCTGTCGAAGTGAATTAATCCAAACGGATTGGGTTAATTAGACAACCTCAAATCGGATTCACTCTTCTAGTTGACAAGCGGTCAATTTCGCCCGTCAACGGGTTGTTGACTAATCCAAAACTAAGCGTATGAGACTAAAGAAAAGTTTGATGAAAATGCTAGTCTCTTGTTTTCAAAGTTAAGGAAGGTTTGCAAGAATGTGATCATATACACTAGGTCTATTACAGAGCTACAAATCAGATTTGGATGGTGAAATTGATGAGGGCTTTTGGTTGTGGTACATGTTGAGTACATGGTTGAGACAAGTAGTTGATGAGTTGGCACATACATGAGGTGTATAGTTGATGATGTTGGTACATATTGATGAGTCATATTTGATGAGTAGTTGAAACATGATTGGTACATACTTGGTACATGGTTGGATGCACTTGTTTATGGTACAGGTTGATTACAAGTTGGTGCATGGTTGATGCACTCGTTTATGGTGCAGGTTGATTATAGGTTGGTGCATGGTTGATGCACTTGTTTATGGTACAGGTTGATTACAGTTTGGTGCATGTTTGATGCACTTGTTTATGGTACGGGTTGATTACATGTTGAGGTACAGGTTGATGCATGGTTCAGATTTATTGGTACAGGTTTACAGTGGTATATCTCACAGTGATAGTGTGACAGTGGTTCCATCATTCTACTTCTACTTCAGGGTGGCAGGACGGGGCAAGGACAGGTGGTTGTAGCCACCTTCTGGTTGTATTTAGAGAACATAGGGGGTTGTAGCCTCCTTTTGATTGTAGCCAGAGAATTAGGGAGTTGGAGCTTCCCTCAGGTTGTAGCCTGAGAAACTAGGGGGTTGGATCCTCCTTCCAGTTGCAGCTGGAAAACAAAGGAAGTTGGTGCTTCCCATGAATGTATTTCTTCAAGACATATAAGAAAAAACATTCTGTGGTTTTCTCCCAATTTGGGTTTCCACGTAAAACACGGGTGTACTGTGTATGTGTATGATTGTTCATTTGTTCATTGCTTATTTACTCTGTATTTATTGGATGATAATGCTTCATTGATATAACACTTGGATTATATGATTAAAAAGGGATTAAATTTCTATATTACTGATTCACCCCCCCTCTCAGTAATCCAACAATTAGTATTAGAGCAAGGTTCTTTCAGGAAACAGTTTGGCCACTGGAAGGAGATCATGGATTATTCTGAGAGTGGAGTACCAATGTTTAATGGTCAAAATGGTTTTAAGTATGAGATGTGAAGCATAAGGATGGAAGTATTTTTACAGGCACAGGAACATTATATTTGGCTATCAGTTGTTGCAGGATATGATAGTTTAAAAAGGGAAAAGACTGCAACCAAGAAGGAATTGAAGAAGAATAACAAAATAGCAATGGATTTCATATGGGAAGGATTACCCAAACTAGTAAGAGAAAAGGTTGGTAAATGTTCATCGGACAAAGAACTTTGGGATAAGTTACATGACACATATTCTTCACCCATCGCAGATTCATAAAATGCCAAAGAAGATACAGATACAGAACAAGAAGAAAGATTATCATCATGTCAGACAGATTCTAAAGAGGAAGAATATGTTGAAGCATAAGTTGATTACAAAGAAAAATTGATCAGTGCAATTAAATATCTAAGGAAATAAAGAGAATAAAACAAGTCATCCAAGAAAGAATTGATGAAGCAAAAGAAAAGTGTTCAAGGTTCCAAAAAGGATCAGCAGGTCATCAAGAATTTAAGAGCTCAACTAGAAGAGGCTAGAAGAGTTGAAGAAACTCTAGAATATCAAAAGAAATGTTTAGAAGCCAACATAGCAACACAAAAGGAAGACGCAGAAAAGAGAGAAAAGATATTGATGGATCATCTCAAGGAAAGAACCAATGAATTAAACCAACTTAAGGAAGAGTTTGATCAAGAAGAGAGAAGACTGGAAGAAGAAATAATTGCATTGAAAATCCAACTTGAAGAAGCAAAGAGAACAGAAGAGGTCATGAAGTCTCAGATAATGAAGAAAGAAGAAGAGGTTGAGAATCTTGAATAATTTGTCACACTAAGATTCAAAATCGTCAAGCTCAACAAGAAATTTGAAGAGACAGAAACATCCACATCAGTTGTAGAGAATGAAGAGAAGCACTCTATGTTGCNCCCAGGTATGAAAATTTATTTTATGGTCATTGTTTTTATTGTACTAACTTTGGACATAAGGTTGCAGATTGCAGGGATTATAAAAGAAATGTTCAAGCAAACCATGCCTATGTGGTCGCACTTAACATTGAGTGTTATAAATGCCATAACTATGGACACATAGCCAGTAATTGTAGAAGCATGATCGATACTTCCATGAAAGAGAATACTAATATCAGATATAAGAAAGTATGGATAAGAAAACAGGAAGAAAAGGTGAAAAAAGACCAGGTACCAGAGATCGCAAGATTGACAATAAAACGAGATGAAGAAAATTCTACAGAGAAAAGGAAAGATGTAAAATACAGAAAGGTTTGGGAAATAACTGAAAGAAAGGAAGAAAAAGTAAATAAGGAATAGGTTCAAGAGATTGTACTTTCAGACATTGTAGTGAAAGATGAATCCATAGATAGAAAGAAAGAAGCAGAGCTGAGAGAGATAATGAATCTACCAATGAAGATGATGATGAATACACATCAGAGAAGGAATTGTTCTTAGCCATCCAACTTAGAGACTTCCAAGTAATATGAATATTAGACGGGGGGAGTCTATGTGATAGTTGTGACAGACCAAAGAACCATCCTTCGAGTAGCTTGCAGAGTTTAAAAAGACATATTCAGAGCAATCAGTTAGTAGAAGTACAGTTTGATAGTATAATGATAAATGGGTTAGCATTATGGATAGTTGCACAAGTAGAGTCTTAGACAGTATGGACAGAGATGGATCTATAAGAAGACTTAGTAGGTTTGGATAGATATTTGATATTGGACGAGAGAATGGATTCAGAGAGTGGTTCAAAGACAAAGGAACATTATCGTAATGGATGATAATTACACAGGAAATGGCTCAAACAATGCTATTGGATTACAAATTGACAGATATATTTTGGACACAGGAAGTGCATACAACAATTCACATTCAAAACAAAGTAATGCTTAGAAAAAACATTGATAAAACTCCCTATGAGCTATGGAAAGGAAGACCAACAAATGTGAAGCACTTCAGAGTTTTTGGAAGAAAATGCTACATCAACATAGAAGATGGCAGAATGGGAAAGTTTGACTCTTGTGTTGACAAAGGAATACTTGTTGGTTACTCAAGTACAAGGAAAGCATACAAGTGTTACAATCTAAGATTAAACAAAGTTGTGGAAAGCATCAACGTAACAATTGATGAAATAGGCAAACCAGAATCAAAGGAAGAAGAAAACAAATCAATGGAACAACTTTTCAAAGAAGAAGCAGAAGATGAAGAGAATCTGACAGAAATAGAAGAGCAAGTTCAAAAAGTATCTCCAAAGACACCTAGCAAACAAGTACAAAAGAATCATCCTTCAGATCAGATTATTGGATGCAAAGATGTAGGAGTTGAGACTAGAAGAAAAATCCGTTCATCAGAACAAACACACCTATCACTCTTATCTACAATTGAACCAAACTGTTTTGAAGAAGCCAACAAGGATGAATTTTGGAATAAATCTAGATTGGTATGTAAAGGATATGCACATATTGAAGGAATCGACTTTGAAGAGACATTTGCCCCAGTTGCCAGAATGGAAGCAATCCATTTTCTTTTAGCTTATGCATGCTACAAATGTTAAAGTATATTAGATGGACATAAAATCATATTTTTTGAATGGGGAACTTGAAGAAGAAGTCTACATTGAACAACCAGAAGGATTTCAGTTGTTAGAGAACACAGACTATGTGTGTAAATTAAAGAAGGCCTTGTATGGTCTAAAACAGGCTCCTAGGGCATGGTACTCYAGACTAGATAAGTATATGCAACATGTAGGGTTCAGAAAAGGAAGTGTAGACAACAACCTTTACATCAAGATATGTCAAAGCAACCAAGGAATTTTTATTTCTCAAACCAAGTATATCAGAGAAATGCTAAAGAGGTTCTGAATGGAAGATTGCAAACCAGTTATCACTCCCATGTAAACCAGTTGTAAGTTAAGCAAAGATGATGATTCAAATTCTACAGATCAGAGGAAACACAAGTCAATGATTGGAAGCCTACTATATGTGACAACATCCAGAACAGATGTAATGCATGCAATTGGACAGGTGGCATGATTTCAAGCAGCACCAAAGGAATAACATGTATTAGCAGTAAAGAGGATCTTCAGATATCTCAAAGGAACAGAAGAGTTTGGATTATGGTATCCAAAAGGAAAAGATCTATCACTTATTGCCTAGATAGATGGAGATTGGGTAGGTTGTATTGATGACCGAAGAAGCACCAGTGGAGCCCCGTTCTAATTAGGTGAGTGTTTGGTATCATGGCTAAGCAAGAAACAATCATCATTATCTCTATCTATAGTCGAGGAAGAGTATATTGCAGCAACAACATGTTGTACACAGGTTCTTTGGATGAAACAAACTTTGACAGATATATAGGTCGAGTATGATGAGCCCATTCCAATATATTGTCATAATACAAGTGCCATCAATATCTCAAAAAACCCGATGATGCACTCCAAGATGAAGCACATTCCAATCAAGTATCACTTTCTAGGGGAACAGGTTGCAGAAAAGAACATCAAAGTTGAGTATGTGGGCACAAAAGAACAAGTGGCAGACATCTTTACAAAACCACTTCCATGGGAAGCCTTTGAATATCTTCACCAAAGACTTGGAGTTATTTCTACTCCAAAAATGAATGCTTTTTGAATGCTTTTTGAATGATTATCTTATATGTCTTAGATGTACACGAGGAAGCACCATAAGAGGACAGTCTGTCATGGGGAACAAACCCGGATGGAAAGATACCTTTGCCATTGATGACAAAGGGGGAGAGAGTTATCAGATGTAGAGGACAGAGGCATGGTTCCAGGGGGATCAGATTTATCAGATGTAGAAGACAAAGGCATGGTTTCAGGTGGAGCATGAGTGATATGATTTCAGTATTGCATCAAAGTGTTTCCATCAATGCCAAAGGGGGAGATTGTTGATTAAGGTTGGTTGTCATTGATGTCAACCCTTGAAGAAAGCCCTGTAGCACAAAGGTTTAGGTAATGGACCCAATATTGTTTGATGTAAATATGAGTCATTATTATTTTTTCATGGTTGATAAGAAGTAATATGGATGAACTCCAAAGTGGTCCCCTTATGGTGAAATCCTTCACGGGAAGACGCTTTGTGGAGTAAGTGAACCCATGTTTAATTGTGGAATAATGAGATGAAGGAAAGTGAATTTGTCAGGGAAATTATCCTAGATGGATAGTTCTTGTCATGTCTATTCTGGTGGTATGTGGAAATTCACATAATTCCTCATGGTTAGAGAGCTATGGCCATGAGAAGTTGGAGACCCCAGGTTTGGGTAATGGACCCAAGTTTGTTTGATGGGTAATGATATGAGTTAAGATATATTTTCAGATAATACTATTCTATATGGATAGTACATGTCATTCCATTTCTGGTGGTATGTATAACGTCACATAACTCCTCACAGTTTGAGAGTTATGACCTTACGAAGTTGGAGGACCCTCATATGTCATCTACAAGCCCTGAAAGGTCAAAGTAATCAAAGTGGTTTAAGAGATTTTAAAAGGTAAATAATAAAGTGAAGTGATGAGTGTATTATAATTCAAAGTGAATACAAAATAAATTATTTCAATAATAAATTTAATGGAGAAATTAGAAGTGGACCCAACCCTAAAATAAGGAAAGTGGACCAAGTGACCTAGAAGATGTTTTTAAGGAAACTACTTGGAGAGTATAAATAAGAGGCAAGGCTCTCTCATTTAAATCACACTTGAGAATATTAAATATATATATATATGTGTGTGTGTGTGTGTGTGTGTGTGTGTTTGAGGTAACCAAGGATATCTAAACCATAATTCTGAGTGAAGGTAAAGAAAAGAAGGCTGAAATGCAAGGAAGAATAAATTCTTTTGATGGTGCTTTCTAAGGTATGTTATTTACAGGTCATCTCACCATTTTTGCTATAACGTTTTTTATATAATGATTCAGATAGTGAAATTTCTATGCAAGTGAGAAATCATATCCAAGTATCTGTGGTAAAAAATTCAGCTTGTGGGTTGTTGTATTTTGGGAGTTACACTCTGTGGAAAATAGGGTTTGTGGCCAGTCCTGAAACTAGTAAAAATCAAGTTTTTCGGGTAAAAACGTGATAACTTCTTCTTAAAAGATCCAAATTACATGAGACCAAATGTTTTGGTTAGGGTACAGTCTGTAGTATTCTATGTAATAGTTTCAGATCAATTCATCAAATATATTTTTTGGGGAACTCTTTACAAGGTTGCTCTCTAGAATAAGACAGAATTCAACAAGGTATGTCATTTTTTCTATAACTCCTTTTCTGAGAGATTCATAGTAGTGACACTTGGATAAATTGAATAAAACACACTGAATAACATTGTATATCATTTTCATATCTTTATACATTACATGTTCAAAGTTATGATTACTTCAATTTAGGGTTGTTGACTAATCCAAAACTAGGCATATGAGACTAAAGAAAAGTTTGATGAAAATGCTTGTCTCTTGTTTTTGAAGTTAAGGAAGGTTTGTAGGAATGTGATCATATACACTAGGTCTATTATAGAGCTACAAATTAGATTTGGATGGTGAAATTGATGAGGGCTTTTGGTTGTGGTACATGTTGAGTACATGGTTGAGACAAGTAGTTGATGAGTTGGCACATACATGAGGTGTAAAGTTGATGATGTTGGTACATATTGATGAGTCATAGTTGATGACTAGTTGACAGATGATTGGTACATACTTGGTACATGGTTCGATGCACTTGTTTATGGTACAGGTTGATTACAGGTTGGTGCATGGTTGGTGCAGTTGTTTATGGTACAAGTTGATTACAGGTTGGTGCATGGTTGATGCACTTGTTTATGGTACAGGTTGATTATAGGTTGAGGTACAGGTTGATGCATGGTTCAAATTTATTGGTACAGGTTTACAATGGCATATCTCATAGTGATAATGTGACGGTGGTTCCATCATTCTACTTCTACTTCAGGGTGGCAGGACGGGGCAAGGACAGGTGGTTGTAGCCACCTTCCGATTGTAGCTGGAGAACATAGGGGGTTGTAACCTCCTTCTAGTTGTAGCCAGAGAATTGGGGAGTTGGAGCTTCCCTCAGGTTGTAGCCTGAGAAACTAGGGGGTTGGAGTCTCCTTCCAGTTGCAGCTGGAAAACAAAGGAATTTGGTGCTTCCAATGAATGTAATTCTTCAAGACATATAAGAAAAAGCATTATATTGTTTTCTCCCGATTTGGGTTTCCATGTAAAACACTAGTGTATTGTGTATGTGTATGATTGTTCATTTGTTCATTGCTTATTTACTCTACAATTATTGGATGATAATGCTTCATTGATATAACACTTAGATTATATGGTTAAAAAGGGATTAAATTGCTCTATTACTGATTCACCCCCCCTCTCAGTAATCAAACATCTATTTGGTGATACATTTTATTTATTTTATTCAATATAGATCATTTACATATTACATCACTTATCCCTCGACCATACATCATATTTACTATATACATGCTAGTTTTGGGATTAAATATGGGAATGTTACAAAAGTGCTATTTGGATATGGTTATAGGATCTTATTAAGGGCTACATTTGAACTCTTTATATTTTCTACCATAGAGTGAGCATACATCTATTGGACATATTTTCCCACCATGTTTGAATATATACAAGGAATTTAGTGGAACTGACCAAGTTGTAGACTTGTTATGATTTGAAATAAACTACAAATGCTAGTTGCATCCATTCATGTAGAGAGGATTTCCATATTACCTTAAATCCAACAATTAGAACCATCCTTTCATACCTCAATAGTAGGAGAAATATTTGAAGTAGAGAAACATAGCCAATTGTTTTGTTCCTTCCTAGAGATACATAATTGAGAAACCAACTCAAAGTCCTATTTATTATTGACATTGTTACTAAGTTATTGTGTGCAAGCTACATTGAGCACATAGATAGCCATACACGACTAAGCACATAGGTCATTTTTTTATTTTTACAGATAATCCATGTTGGCGAAGAGACTAGGCTATCCTTCCCTCATTTATGGATCACTTACATGTACCTACCAGACCATGGGAGATCATATCCATGGATTTTGTGGATAAGAGCTAGGCATGGACATGAATATTTGTTTATGCACATTGGTATGCTTAGAAATATGTGCATTATCATGCCTTATAAAATGACGATCAAGGGAAAAGATGAAACAAACATGTTCTTTGAAAATGTCTAGGTGAATTTTGAGATACCGAGGAGAATTATCTTAGATAGAGATACCATATTTCTTAGTTCCTTTTGTACTACACTTTGGGAGAAGATGGACGCTAAGTTGAAAACAATCTCTAAAACTACTATCAACAAATAGATGGGAAAAAAAAGTAGTGAATAAGACATTAGTGATATTTTTTAGGGCTACAATTGAAGCCATCCAAGGGCTTGAGAAAAATGTTTTATTTATAGTCAACACACTAGCCACACTTACATTGGTAAGCCCCCTTTTGAACTTGCATCAAACATTTTCCACCTTTACCTCTAGATTTTATAGATGGACAAGGAAGAGTGGGGGAATATTTCAGAAGTGAAGCATTGAAGGATAAAATATTAATTGATAAAATCAGGCATATCCATTTTCAAGTACATGAGACATTAAAGAAGTCATAGGAAAATTACAATGTTGGGCATGAACAATAAATAATTAGAAGACATTCAAGGTAGGAGACCATGTTTAGTTTCATTTGAAAAAATATAGGCTATAAGGTCCTATTATGAATATCATTTCTTTGTTGTATGTCCCTTTTGAGGTGTTGAATCAAGTAGGTGATACTACCTATAGACTTAATCTATCTCCATATATTTACATGTACTTATCAGTGATTGTGGAAAATCTAGAACTGTATGAGCCTTCCATGTCAAGCTATAAAAATAACCAATAGATATAAATTCTTACCTGCTATATAGGACTTAGAATGAAAATATTAGGCAAAGTTAGTAGAGGATATAGTAAATTTGTAGAAAAAATCTAGAACAACTAGACGAGGGCACCATGAGCTTTGGTAGGTTGGTTTGAAAGTAAAACTTCCAAGAAAGTCTAAATTGTACTCTCGGGAGAAGATAAAGAAATAATTTCCTCACCTCCTTTAGTAAATTAGCTCGGGGACTAAAATCCTCCAAAAATAGGGAGGTATGATCCAAAATATATCACTACATAATTTGTCATTTATTTTGGTACTTTTTGAGTGGAAAATTGGGGCTATTCACTTGTAGGGACCATTTTATGTACAGCTCCTATATTGGTTATTTGGAGTCCTAAAATATATGGATCTCATTTAGGGCATTAAAAATGATTTTTGGGTCAGAAATTAGTGAGATAGTCTGCAACCTCTCATATTTTGTCTACACATCAAAATATTTTCAGCAATGGATCATCTCAATTAGGTTATTATAAAGAAGTGATATATCTCGTTAGTATACCTATATTTCTGATCACCATTCTACTGAGTGGATGGCATGTCAACTCCCATTACTCACACAAGTGGAGCTATTCATGTGTGAACTTTTAATATGAATCTAGATGGTCCAAAACCATAACTTTGATAGGGAGTTTAGACATGCAAAACCCCAACCCAACCCTAGATGGTTATTAGGACATTTTAAATACGAAGCCACTATGAATGAATGTGGCTCCATTCCTTTTGTATTGGTTACAAATTCATAGTTGAGAAAGGAAAGGGAGTGGCAATTGGATCTAAATAAAGGAAGTAGAAGACCCTATAACAACCATATAGTTTGGTCCATCCTTGGAACATAGCATGTAAAACTCCCTAGGACCACCCTTCTATAAAACACTTCACACCCCATCCATATTATGAATACCATAACATAAAACATGTCAATCCTAAATGATGTCTCCAAAAAGTATTGTCATGACCAATTTATATCTTAACTTGGAACATGTGGTGGGTTGTTTGATTTTACATTCTCTTAGGCCAATAAAAATATATTCAACCCTAGTGGTCTTGGATGCATTTTTCCTACCATACTTCAACTTTATTCCTTATCACTATATGCACCACTATAGAACAGGGTATTTTCTAGGGGTAAAATTTCTCCATTGTCTATTTTTTGGCCATTTTCTACAAAACATATTCACTAATTTGGTTAAAAATTCACCTATTTTTAACATAAGTATGATTAAATTGATAATATTTGCTAAAAAAGTTACAATTTTTAATAGTAAAGTATATATAATTTTAATTGAATATTCACCTATATATATGATTTTTGCAAGATACCATATATAATAAATATGCATAACATAAATAAAATGCTAGAAATGGCAGAATAACAGTATTATATCCAACATAATCTCCACAATAACACAGAAATGATATAAGAACAACAACAGAAATAACACTTTGATTCAGAAAGCAATGTTCACAGGCGTCTTCGAGGGGGCAGCCTCCAATCGAGCAGTGCTCTGTTACAATAATCTCCAAGCTATGGTTTTCATACCCTCGACCCTTATTTATACTAAATATGTCTATCAAGGGAAGCATATAGAGGAAGATACTTCTAGAAGCGAAAGCTTCTATTAGGTCTTCTTACATCTTCCTTATTCTATTTTATTGAAATTCCTTATTAATATTGACCTTTATTACATCTGAATATATTGATCTACCTATGTGCGGGTTAGGAACCTAACATGTCCACCCCCTTAAAAACAACCTTGTCCTCAAGGCTTGAGATGTGGAAACTGCTGCAAAATGGTAGCTGGTTCCCAAGTGGCATCTGCTGGATTCGTATCTTTCCACTGGACTAGCACTTCCTTGATGTTTCTCTGATGCAGGCGATGCTCACGATGGTCCAAAACTACTTTTGGCTGTAGCCAAATGGATCCTTATTCATATAACTCGGGAAGGTTGGTTTGAATTTGGCACCTAGTTTCAATCACCTTCTTTAAGCATGAAACATGAAAAACTGGATGTAGCTTCGACTGACTGGGTAGATCTAACTGATATGCGACTTGTCCCACATGTTTGAGAACTGTATAAGGACCATAAAATTTGGGCGCTAGCTTCTAACAATGCTCGACCTTGAGGAAAGTTTTCTTGTATGGTTGTAGTCGCAGAAACACCTGATCCCCTTCTACAAATTGACGTTCGGAGCAACCTTGATCTGCTTGTTGCTTCATGAGATTTTGTGCCATGACCAAGTTCTCTTTAAGGGTACGAATAATATCCTCTTGAATAGTAAGTGTTTGGTCAACCACCTGGACCTTTGAGGTACCTGGTAAGTATGAGAGAACTGAAGGTGGCTTCTGTCCATATACCGCTTCAAAAGGAGTCATGCGAGTAGCTATATGGTAGGACATTCAATGACAAAATTACAGATGTCCTATTTCATACCATCCCAGAAAAAAGAACATTTGACTCTGTCGTATGTTTTGGTGAACCCTGAGTGCCCCACTGTGGGTGTAGCATGAAGCTCAGAAAGTACCATGGATTTAAGCTTTGATTGTTTACTTAAATACAAACATCCTTTGTATCGAATCTCATCCTGGAGCCAAGAGTACCTTGGGCGAGTCGTAGCCTTGGTCTTCAATTGCTAGATTAGATGTGAACTTTTGGGATCTTGAAGCCATTCCTGGCGCACAGCTTGGAGCCAATCTGGTACAATGAAGGAAAGAGAAAAAAGGGATCCTTATTCTTCATATTTTCAGGACAGTGCATCCACCACTACATTGTCTTTTCCCTTCTTGTAAATGATCTCATAATCATAACCAAAGATCTTAGTCACCCATTTTTGTTGCTCCTGGGAGGAACTACATTGTTCCAGAAAGTACCTGAGGCTTTGATGGTCGGTCTTGATTTGGAAGCATTTCCCCAATACATAAGGGCACCACAGATAAACATCATGCAGAATAGCCAACATTTTATTTTCATAAATGGGTTTGCCCAGATTCCTTTCAGACAGTTGCTTGCTAGTGAAGGCCAAAGGTTGACCCTCTTGCATAAGGACAACACTGATTCCTTCCCCTGAGGCATAAAATTCCAACATAAATTTCTTTGTGAAATCAAGAAGGTCCATAACCGGAGTGGTGCACATGGTCGTACTCAAAGTTTGAAAAGCTTGGGCAGTGGCTAGAGTCCAAGTGAAAGAGTTCTTTTTGAGGAGAGCAGTGAGAGGTGCTGCAATCTTTTCGTAGTTCTGAACAAACTTGCAATAATACCCTGTTAAGCCCAGAAATCCACGCAAGCTTTTGAGAGTCTTTGGGTGTGGCCAATCTTGCATAGCTTCAATCTTTTTCAGATCCACCCTGACGCCATCCTTGCCAACCAGATGACCCAATTATTCTACTTTTGAGGCACCAAAAGCACATTTAGACTGTTTCAGGAAAAGTTGGTGTTGGGAGAGGAGATGGAGAACTTGATCCACATGAGTAAGATGGTCTATCCAGGTTTTGCTATAGATGAGGATATCATCAAAGAAAACTAAGACAAAATGACAGAGAAAGGGACAAAAGAGATTATTCATGAGGCTTTGGAAGGTGGAGGGGGCATTACACAAGCCAAAGGGCATGACCAAAAACTCATAGTGGCCCTCATGAGTGAGAAAGGATGTCTTGGGAATGTATGCCTCTTTCATATGTATCTGGTGATAGCCCGAGTGAAGATCAAGTTTAGTAAAGAATTGGGCACCACTCAATTCATCCAAGAGGTCATCAATGATAGGAATGGGAAATTTGTCTTTAATGGTTAGTTTGTTGAGGGCACAGAAGTCAAGACACATTCTCCAAGAACCTTCTTTTTTCAGGACCATGACTATAGTAGAAGAGTAAGGGCTCGTACTAGGGAAGATAATGCCTGCATTAAGGAGTTCCTGGACCATTTTCTCAATTTCATTTTTTTGTGAAAAGGGGTGGCGATATGGACGAATATTGGGAGGAAGGCTTCCGGATACAAGGGGAATGGAATGATCATGAACACTACAGGAAGGAGGGAGGCCTTGGGGAGTGGAAAATAAAATTTGATGTTTAGAAAGGAGAGCTTGGAGGTCATGCGACACCGGGGGTGTCTCTGTTGTTTGAATGGGATGGAGTTGGGCAATGACACCAGAATGACCTTTTTTGAGCAGCTTTTCCATGCGATGGGAACTAATGACCTTAGGTGAACCAGCAATGATGCCTTGGAATTTATATTGGTGGCCTTCCTGGTCAAATTACATGGTTAATGCCTTAAAATCCATGAGAATGGGACCCAAAGTTCTTAGCCAGTCTGCACCCAACACAATGTCACAACCACCCATGTCATGTCGATAGAAAACATATGGGATTTTAGGTGGTAGTCACCAATTTAGAGATGCACATTTTCATAGCGCCCTCCACATTTCATGGAACCACCATTGGAAATCATGATTTGGAAATTGTTGACAACATGGATGTAGCAATGAGTTTCTTGGGCAATGCGGTGATGAATAAAATTATGGGTGCTGCCACTATCAACCAAAATGGTGACCTTCTAATGCTTGATGTAACCGATTAACTTGAGGGTTTGGAGAGCGGAAAAGCCAGTGAGAGAATTGAGGGAAATGACGGGTTCTACTTTGGGAGGGCCTGAGGGAGGGTTATGTCAGTGATTTCAGGTGACTTAGACACAAGGGGAGTTTCAACATCCTCTTTTGAAATATCCTCAGAGATGGCCATAAAAATATTTTGTTCCTTACACTTGTGGCCCAAGAAATATTTGTCATCACAATTATAACAAAGGCCTTTGAGTTGGCATTCATCCATTTCAGCCTTGGTCAATTTTTGGATTTTTAATGGGGTAGAGGGAGTAGTGGGAGTGACGAGTTTAGGGTGAGGGATAAAGGAGGGTTTTTGGTTTTTAGATGATACCACCTGTTGTGATTCTTTATCTCTTTTAGTAGCCTCCACCCAAGTCGAGGGTTGAGCCATGAGGACATTGGCCCAAATCCCCTCCTTGAGGCCATTGATAAAACACTCTCGAAAGAAAGCATCAGTCATGCCCTCTTTTCGAAAAGCCAGGCACTCAAAGGCATCTATGAAGTCTTCTACTATTCCAGATTGTTTCAACTTTGTCAAACAGCCCAAATTCTTAGTGTCTGTGTCAAAGCGTTCATAAAGCTCAGCCACAAATTGGGTCCAAGCAATATACCCTTGATGGGAAGTTTTTCTTTATTGCCACCATTGCCAACGTTCTTCATCTAGATGGAGAACACCATACTAGAGTTTGGCCAAGTCATCTGTAATGCCGTATAAAGAGAAATAATGTTCCATTTGGGTTACCCAACCAGTGGGATCCGAGCCATAAAATTTGATCACATCCACCTACAGAAGGTGTATGTCACGTTGAAAGTGATGGGACTGAAAGGTATGGGAATGGGAGGAAGTTTTTCCTTCATTCTTTGGAGGTTCTTCAGAGAAATGGTCATATGTAGGGATCTTCAGTTTGGTGCAGAGTGATGCCAAGACAGATTCAGGCTAGGTGGTAAGTTCTTGTTTGACTTCCTCCATTGAGGACTGGATGGTTGTGTTTATGGTAGCATTGATGGACAAATCGATGGAGGCAACAATAGCACTGAGTTGTTTCACTTCTTTTTGGGTTTTGAGGAAACCAGATTGCATGGTGTTGAAGCGAGCTTCTAGGTCTTGGCTACGAGTATGGGCCATGAGGATGGGTGAGCTGAAAAGGGGTGGGCGGGGTCAAAAAATTTGCAGAAAAATGATATGGATGAATGTGATAAGGGAAAAAAGATGAATCCAATGGAATAGGTCTCAAATAATGGTGAAACAATTTCCAGACTTGGAATTTTTTTTTTATTTTTTTTTTTACACCTGCGGAGTTATACTCCGGTCTAAAGAATACTGTAGTGATGAAATAACCAAATTCTTAACCAGAAAGAGATGTGTATTTACTTGGCAACCTGAACACAGTTGCATGCCAATAGATCTGGTCTATTTTAATTTGTTTATGTTTTTGTCCCCCAAGGGTTAGATATTCAAGGGTTCTACAGACAAGGGTTTTCCCTGTGCTATAGCTCTCTAATATATATGCAGTGTACAACAATAGTACTCGACCCAATATCTCAGGGCACTAACTAAGTAGGATAGACCGTACACTTACTCGTACTACCCAACTACCCAGGTACTAGAGAGTATCTTCCCGAGTGTTGTTCTCAGTGACACTATAGTAGTCCGGTGGCCGATAGGTTTATCTAAACAGGGATTCAGGAAATCTAGGTCGATCCGTACACAGGTGTTGTCTGATGTGCTACCACTCAAAGGGGTGCCAATAGGGGTTACAAGGGTGGCCAACAGATGTGCGCTTAAGAACCACTTGTATTTCCTATGTGTATGAATCCCTCAACCAAGACCCTCAAATTTCAAGAATCAAAGAAATTTCAACCATTATGAAGGAAAAAACAAAAGAGAAGATCCTGATCATCCAAGTCATGAGTTTAGAAGGACTATGTCAAAAATAATACCATTCAATCCTAGGTATGAAAATTTATTTTATGGTCATTTTTTTATTTGTACTAACTTTAGACATAAAGATGCAGATTATAGAGCTTATGGAAGAAATAGTTAAGAAATAAATGCATACGTGATTCCATATAATATTGAATGTTACAAGATCCACGACTATGGACATATAGCTTGTGATTGTAGAAGCATGATGGATACTTCTATGAAAGAGAACATTGATATCATCTATAAGAATGTTTGGAAAAGAAAAAAATAACAAGTAAAGTAAGAATGGATGAATGGAAACCCATAAGTCATATTCTCATAATTGGCAATAGTATGAGATCAAGAATAATTCACAAGAAAAGAGGAAGATGTCGAAATTTATAAAGAGGATGATGATGAATCTGTAGAAGAAGAGGAAGATTACTTTGCATCATAGCAGGTATTTTTTTGATCCATCCATCTTGGAGACTCTTAGTAAATGTGAATATTGAAAAAGAGGAGTCTAAGAATCAATTATAAATATCAAAGAACTATCTTTCGAGCAATCTGAAGTATTGAAAATTTCAGAATGGTTTGATAACAAAGGTTGGAATATGTTGTAATCAACAAATGAGTCAACATTGTGTAGTAGAGTCATGGACTGTTTTATGACATATGGATAGGAATGGATTCATGATATATTTGGCAATTCTAAACATATACATGATAATTGATGAAAGCATATTAAAAATTGGAATACGTGGAATCAGTGGAATCAGTGGACAAGTGGAATCAATTAGGCACAAGAAGGCAAGTAGTGAAAGACACAACATAATAGGGAAGATAAACCATCAACATAAGCTATATTTTCAGAATGAAATTGTTGAGCAACATGTCATTAATGTGAACCACACAAGCCATGGATATTTGAATTCAAGTAACTTTGAGTTCTTTTTATATATGTCAATGAATTACAAGAGGAAGAAGCAATAAAAAAAGAACACCAGAAGAGAGGAAAGAAAGAATTGATATACATGACATATTGTAGAAAAGTCTTGTTAGATATCAGAATAATGAAGATAGGGGGAACACATGAAGTCATAGAAAGATATTTTAGAGAAATTATATTGACATGAGGAGTTACCCTTTTACCCATGATGTCAAAGGAGAAGAAAGAGAAAGATCATAAGAGAAATATTAGAAGCATAAAGACAGGGGGATAAGTTGCAATGGGAGATACCCTTTTCCATTGATGTCAAAAGGGGGGATAAACTTGAGGATAGAAACATCGATCATAGGTGGATTATGAGTGTTTCAGTATGTGTATTTCCATCAATTCCAAAGGGGAACATTGTTGGAAAGTTGGTTGTCATTTATGTTGTTAGATAGTTGGTTGTTATTGATGTCAATAAATAGTGGTTTCCCTTGATCTCAACAGATGTGGTTTCCCTTGATCTCAATAGATGTGGTTTCCCTTGATATCAACATTATTTGAAGAATTCTACAAGAAACCCATAGGTGTGGTAATGAGACCCAAATATGTTTGAGGAATAAAAACATATAGGATAGTGTAAATTCAAGTAACAAACTCATATATGGATATTCCTTGTCATGTAATTTCCAACGGTAGGTGGAACATCATGTAGTTATTCATGGTTGAGGAGTTATGAGGTCATGAAGTTGGAATCCCCAAAGATTGGTTAAGAATCCCCTATGGAAGCCCTAAAGATGGGTTAAGAATCCCCTAATCGGTTGCAAGTCATTAATGAAAGGGTAAATTGGTTGTAACCATAAAGTTCAAGAATCCCTCAAGTTAAATAAAGAGGTTACTTAGAAAATGTATATGTACACCTCAAGAAGTCACTCATAAGTACATTCACACACACATTCTATTGAATATCTTCTATGTGAGTAATTGATTCTTATTTGAGGTAACCAATGAGATATGAGGCTAATTTCATAGGGAACATGATGTGAAGAAGGGAGAAATTCTATGGTATGTTATTTAAAGGTTATCTTACCATTTTCTCTATAATTGTTTTTCTAGAATTATCTAGATAGGAAAAATTAGAGGCTGATAAGACATGTAAAATCACCTGTGGTAAAAATTGCAGCTTCTGGGTCATTCTATTTTTGGAGATACACTCTGTGAAAGATAGGGTCTTTGGCTAGTCTTGAAACTAGTATCAAACATGTGTTTTGGGTAAAAAACTCATAACTTATTTATAGAGGATCCAAATTATTCAATAAAAATTGAAGTATAAATATAAAATTCTATAGTATCTTTTGTGTGAGTTTCAAAATTAGATATCAAATTTTGAGCACGTGGCATGCTATACAAGTTCGCTCTCTAGAATAGGATAAAATTCAGGAAGGTTTACCATTTTCGCTATAACTTTTGTTTCCAGAATTTTTAGACCCCAAAAGTTTTAGGAGATGGAAGAAAGATAGCATAGTATCTATGGTTAAAATTTTAGACCTTTATTCATTACAGGTGAATATTTATTCTTGTTGAAAGGAAGGCTTTATGAATAATTCAAAACTAGTCCCATGAGACTGAGGTAATTTTTTATGAAGATGTTATTCTCTTGTTGTTGAAGTTTAGGAAGAACTACATGTATGTAACCTTGTGTATCAGGTCTGATACACGATCATAGGTATGGTTTACATGTGTTATTGAGGGTTATGTTTATGGCACATGCTTGAGGCATGTCTTCATGTTAAGCCCTAAATAGTGGCTCATTACCCCTCAATTGGGGCATATTACATTAGTAATGCCATTTTATTTATGTCATCTTTAATCCATTAGTTGTAATTATACCTCCTAGTCTCCTATATATACCAAGGAGACGTTTTCATTTTGAATCATCTTGTAATTGAACATTTATGTGGGCATAAGGAGGATACCCCCTTGAAAAGGCTTATTACATGAATTTATCACTTTTTCAAGGCATTGATTACTTATTTTGAGGTTTTTCTATTCTATATTGATATTTGGTTACTAACATATGGTATTAGAGCTCAAGGTCTCGGGGTTTCGCTGCTACATCTGAGACACCTTGAAATTTTTGCTATAACTCTTTTTATACCGTGATTCGAAAGGAATGGCTTGGAGCATATTTATTATACAGATCAAGGTATGTTGGGTTAAAATTTCATCTCCCGAGGCCTTATAATTTCGGAGATACATCCTTTCTAAGATAGGGTTCTGGAATCATCTTGAATTGAGTCATTACGGAATTTTCACTATAAAATGTTTTCTGTAATGTTTCAGACCCTGAACTCCAGAGGCTATTCACATAAATTAGTGAAGTAGCTGTGGTAACAATTTCAACTTCGGGTTCATCTTAAATTTGTAGATACAACCTGTGGAATATAGGGTATCTGACTAGTCCTATTGACTAGTCTCAAGAAGGTGTTCTAGGTAAAACAATCATAACTTCTTACTAGAGTATCCAAATTGAGTGAGACTAGTTGCATTGGATAGTGGACAAACCATAGTAGTTTTGGTACAATTTGAAGAATTTTATATCAATTATTTTATGCAGGGCATGCTATACAGTGACATCTCTTGGAAAGGAAAAAAATCAGCAAGTTGTGGGAAAGTTACCATAAATTCCACTTGGCACATACAATTTTGATCAGACCTGTGGAATTGCAGAGGAGAAATATTAGAGACCTACATAAAAGAAAATTTCATACTCACAAAGGCCAGAATTTTGGAGATACAATAAAAAGGAGATTGTCTAGCAGAATCACCTCAAAATCAATGTTTAAAAGTGATACTTGGCCAACATGTCACCAAAAAAGGAAACTTCTACACCAAATAAGCCTCTGGACAACCTACTTGGACTCTTAATGAAGGTGAATAAATGCATAGGGACATAAATGATTTACAAAAGAATACATTAACAAAAGATGAACTACAAGAGATGAAAGCTAAGTTGGAGGTAATAAATACTAAGATGGATGGTTTAAATGAGGAGATCATGGAAGTATTAAAAAATTTTGTAATAGAGAAAACACCTAAAAGTAAAAATGTATCCCATGAAATTCATGATGTGGACACAAGGAAGCTGAATCAAGAATGGATAAAATCCAACTTTGGGTTGAAGACCAACCACATTCCTAAGATCGATATGAGGAGGTTTGATGGCAAGGACCCTATCACATGGATACTTCAGATGGAGCAATTCTTTGATCTACATAATGTGCCATATATACAAAAGGTACGAATTACTTATTTATATTTAGAACCCAATCAATTTGTATGGTATCAATGGATTTGTTCTCACAAATTACTCATCACTTGGACAATTTTCACGAAACAAATCATAGCACACTATGAGGATACAAGAAGAAATACCTTCTTTAGCCAATTGATAAATCTCAAGAAAAAGGGTTCAGTTATAGAGCACATTGAGAACTTACAAAGATTGAATATAAAGGTAACAAATATTCTAGATGAGCACTTGATTGATGTATTCATAGGAACTTTAAGGGATAACATTCAACATGAGGTCCTTCTTTGGGAACCCAAATCATTGGAGAATGCATTTAGGGTGCAAGAAATGTTGAAAGTAAAAATATGGCTATGTCTACTAGAAGGACCAATCCTAACATCTATAGAAAGAATAATGCTCCTTCTTATAAAACACCTCAACCTACAAGGTTGACACCTCAACAATTGGAGGAAAGAAAAGATAAAGGTTTATGCTTTAATTGTGACAACAAGTACCATAAGGGACATAAGTGTGGTGAGAAGAAATTATTCTACATAGATTGTGAAGAGGAAGAAGAGAAAGAAAAAGACCCATCTCAAGATGAAAACGTAGAAGCAATTTCGTCTGAAGAGTTGACTCCCATGATATCGTGTAATGCATTGGCTAGAATTAGCACTCCTCAAACCCTCAATATTGAAGGATATATCAAAAATAAAAAGGTAATACTCCTAATTGATTCTAGCAGTACTCATAATTTCACTCACTATAAATTAGCCAAAGCTCTCAATTGCTTTGTATATCTAGCACCAGAGTTTCAAGTAATGATTGCAGATGGAGGAACTATCAATTGCTCAGAAAAATGCAATAAGATCAATCTTACCATGGGGGAATATGTAATGAATAGTCCAATGATTGCTATACCCATGGGTGGTGTTGATGTTGTACTAGGAATCCAATGCTTATAATCATTAGGAATAGTGGCTTTTAATTTTCAAGAACTTTTCATGAAATTTTCATTGGAAGGAAAAGAAATTGAGTTAAGAGGTATCACAGGGAAACCTGGTAAGGTGATAAGCTCTAATGGCATGGAAAAATTATTGAAAAAGGGGCATCAAGGGGTTATTTCACAACTATGCTCACTATATGTTCAAACATCTAAGCCATCTATTCCTCTAGATCTCCAAAGGATCATTTATAAGCATTCCAAAGTATTTGAAGATATTCCAAAAGTTCTTCCACCCACTCAAAATCATGATCACGATAGTCACCTAATTCCTGGGAGTGTTCCTCCTAACATCAGGCCAGACAGATACCCTTATGCCAAGAAGAGTGAAATTGAGCACATGGTTGAATAAATGTTAGAGGATGGCATTATTAGACCTAGCCAAAGTCCTTACTCTACACCGGTGGTAATGATATTCAAGAAAGATGGCTCATGGCGTATGTGTCCAGATTATAGAGAGCTCAACAAGATCACTATTAATGATAAGTTTCCCATTCCCATCATTGATGAATTGTTAGATGAACTACATGGAGAAATATATTTCACAAAGTGGGATCTTCGTTCAGGGTATCATCAGATTAGATTGAAGGAAGAAGATATCCCAAAAACAACTTTCCAAAATCATGAAGTCTATTATGAATTTTTGGTCATTCCTTTTGGCCTTACAAATTCACCTTGCAAATTCCAAGGGTTGATGAATTCCATTTTCAATCCCTTCCTTCAAAAATTTGTGTTAGTATTTTTTGATGATATAATAATCTATAGAAATTATTGGGAGGATCATTTGCGACATGTTGACAAGGTGCTACAACTACTAAAGGAGCAACAAATATATGCCAAACCATCCAAATGTTTCTTTGGAGTGAAGAAGGTAGAGTATTTGGTTTATATTGTATCTCATGAAGGTGTCAAGGTAGACCCTAACAAGATTAAGGCCATGATGGACTGGCCGATTCCCAAAACATTGAAGAATCTTAGAAGATTTTGGGTTTGACAGGTTACTACCGCAAGTTTGTTCGGCACTATGGAAGAATAGAAGCAACCTTTAATGGAACTAACTAAGAAGGATGCATTTTCATGCACTCCAGAGGAAACTAAAGATTTTGAACAACTTAAAGAGGTGATGTGAAAAGATCATGTCTTGACCACTCCAGACTTCACAAAAACCTTTATTGTGGAATGTGATGCTTTGGGAAATGGAATTGGTGCTATCCTAATGCAAGAAGGAAGGCCCCTATCTTTTGAAAGCCGACCACTCAAGGGAAAGGACTTACAAAAACCCATTTATGAGAAGGAAATGATGGCAATACTAAATTCATTGAAAAAATAGCATCCTTACCTAATAGGTAGGCACTTCAAGGACAAAACAGATCATGATAGTCTTAAATACTTCTTGGAAAAAAGACTATCTTCATAAGGACCACAAAAATAGGTAACTAAGATATTGGGTTATGATTTTTAAATCGTCTATAAAAAAGGGAAGAAAAATGTTGTGGCAGGTGCACTCTCAAGGAAGGATGAAGATGTTGAGGCCTTTCAATATTCTATCTCGATCATCCAGCCCGATTGGATAATAGAAGAAAAGGATGAATGGAAATATGATGAAAAAGTGTGGACTCTCATTCAAAGGTTGCAGCAGGATTCCTATACATCAGATACATTTACATGGGAAAATGATTCACTATAGTACAAAGATTGCTTATATTTTTGTAAGAAATCCCAACTCAAACAAAAGGTACTATTGGAATTGCACACCTCTCCATTAGGAGGGCACTCAGGATTTTTAAAAACCTACCATAGGGTCAAGAAGGAATTTTTTTGGGATGGCCTTAAAACTGATGTTCAAAGGTTTTTGGAAGAATGTTTGGTTTGCCAACAAAATAAGGTGGAAACAATTAAGACCCCGGGTCTTTTACAACCATTAGCCATCCCAAGTCAGGGATGGGAGGAGGTTTCCATGGATTTCATCACAGGGTTACCAAAGTCTGAAGGAAAGAGTGACATCACGGTGATTGTTGATAGACTGACCAAGTACACACACTTTTGTGCACTCTCTCATCCCTTCAAAGCCAGTGCAATTTCCACCGCATTCATGGAGATAGTTCAAAAGATACATGGCAACTCAAAGATTATTGTAAGTGACAGAGATCCCATCTTCACTGGACATTTTTGGACATATTATTTTCTTGTTTGGGTACTCAATTGGATCATAGCTCATCCTATCATCCTCAATCTGATGGACAAACTGAGATAGTGAACAAATGTCTGTTAGGCTACCTTCGTAGCTTTGTCTCTGATAAACAAACACAATGGTTCAAATGGTTACCCTTGGCAGAATGGTGGTATAACACTTCCTTTCATACTGCAACAAAAATGACACCATTTATGGCACTCTATGGATACCACCCTCCTTCCATCACTTCTTCTCTAAAAGAAAAATCTAAGATTCAAGCAGTGGAAGATCACATCAAGCATCAACAACAAGTTCTCCAAATATTAAAGGACAACCTGACCATGGCACAAAATCGCATGAAACAACAAGCATATCAACATTCTAGTGAAATAAGTTTTGAAGTAAGGGATTGGGTGTTTGTAAGACTACAACCATACAAAAAGGTGTCCCTCAAGAAAGCCAAGATGGATAATAAATTATCACCAAAGTACTATGGCCCTTATAAGGTGTTGGAAAATATTGGTACTATGGCATACAAATTGGAGTTTCCTTCATCTTCATGAGTACACCCAGTTTTCCATGTTTCATGCTTAAAGAAGGTTATAGGTGAAAAGATCCCAGTTCAAACTATATTTCCATAACTTGACGAGGAAGGAGAAATCATATTGGAGCCTGAAGCCATCACTGACACAATAATTCGTCAGCTGACAAATAGATTCATTTCAGAGTATCTCATTAAATGGAGGAAACCTCCGACTGAAGATTCCACTTGGGAAGATGAGCCTTTTATACAAAATCATCCAGAGTTACTCAATCATTGTGGACAACACTTGTCTCAAGGGGAGGGGCATGTTAAGCCTTAAATAGTGGCTCATTACCCCTCAATTGGGGCATATTACATTAGTAATGTTATTTGATTTATGTCGGCTTTAATCCATTAGTTGTAATTATACCTCCTAGTCTCCTATATATACCAAGGAGACATTTTCATCTTGAATCATCTTGTAATTGAACATTTATGTGGGCATAAGGAGATTTCCCCCCCCGAAAAGGCTTCTCATCTGAATTTTTGTCTTTTTCAAGGCGTTGAGTACTTATTTTGAGGTTTTTCTATGCTATATTGATATTTGGTTCCTAACACTTGATGATGATGGTACATGATATGATACATTGTTAGAAGTATATCTTGGATATCTTGGTATCTCTTGGTACATGGTTTATGGATGTTTTCAAATGCTTGAGGCACATGATTTGAGGTACATCTTGGTTACTTGTTGATGATGTGATAATCATGCCTTTGGTACATTGGTGAGGCATTAGTATATGTTTTAAGCACATCTTTGGTGCATGGTGTGAGGCATATTCTTGGTACATGTATGAAGTACATGCTTGATGTACCTAGTATGTTATAGATTTATGTACATGTATGGTACATGTTTTGGTTGATGGTTGATGTACAAGATTAAAGTACATGTTTTTATGATGGTTTTGGTGTCCATGTGAGTTGATATGGGTACATTTGGTTGATGATGGTATATCAATGACAAAGATAGTGACAAGTTGGATGATCGGTTGATCATCAATGATAGTGATAGGTTGGTTTATGTGATAGTGGTAGTCACAGGTTGATTTGATGGTGACAATGATAGGTTGATTGATGTGATAATGACAGTGACAGGTTGATGTCATAGTAAGAATGACAGTATAAGTGGTAGTGATATTGGCAATGACGGTATAAGTGGTAGTGATAGTGAGTCTACACTTATATTTCACGGTGGCGGGATGGGGCAAGGAAAGGGGGTTATAGACTCCTTCCAATTTGTACTAGAGAACTTAGGGATTCAGTTATTCCTTTAGGTTTGTGCCTTTAAATAAATGGGTTGTAGCCTCATTCTAGTTGGTGTTAGAGAACTTAGGGAGTTCATGCTTCCTTCAAGTTGGTGCCTATAAATCATCGGGTTGGTGACTCCTTCTAGTTGGTGTTGTAGAATTTGGAAGTGAGTGCTTCCTATGAATGTATTCTTTATATAAAAGAGAGCATTTTGTGGTTTTATCCCATTTGGAATTCCATGTATATTCTGGTGTGTTGTGTATGTGATATGATATTGTTGATTTGTATTTCTTATGGTTATATGCTCATGATGTATTGGATGCAATAATAAATGATATACTATTGATAAAGTTGATGTATGCATATTGTGATTGAAAGTTGTAAAAGATGCTCATATTTATTCACCCCCCTCTTAGTATTCCAACACCCCCTTGGTAACATAATAAGGAAAACTATTGGAAACCAATTAGAACCATTCCCCATGGAGGAAGAAAATAAATATGACACGGCCTCCTAAGAGGTGTTAGCACCTCAATCTCAACCACATCCCAATAGACCAGAAGAATGAATATCCAACACTTGAATCCCATATGTTAGAACTTGGTAATTTGTTTGGGTTGTATCAAATAAAACCCAAGGTAACCCCAAACCAACTTTAGGTTGTATTCTGACCCATACAACTAGAGAGGGTTCTCTCAAATAGGTAAACAATGAAAATACTTAAAAATATTTATCAATGAGCACATAGAGGTCATATTCTGCAATATGACAGGTTTTTCTTTTGTTTTAAAAGGGTTGGTAGGACAAACAAGAGAAGGGAACCATTGGGCAATGGGGTCAAATCCTGAACTTAAAAATATTGAGTCAATAGTTGGTGGTGTACTCTCAGAAAACAAAGGCAAAGTAAGTATTGTTCTTCAACAAATGATCAATATTTGGATGGAAAACGAAAAGAGGAAAGAATATCCCATTACACTAAGAGAACCTAACAAAGGGTGATTTATTAATGTAACTTTAGAAGAAAAATATAAAGGAGATAGATCATCATGAACAGAGCATCGAATATAGATGAATTCTGAACATGAAATCATTAACACTTGAACAAGTATTTTTTGTATGAATGGAGCATCAAATGTATATGAATTTCAAACATTTACTCTCAGCTAAATACTAGAAAGAACAAACAATAATGGAGATAAGAATTAATAGGAAAAACACACTAAGAACAATGTCATGATGAATTTTTTCCTCTAAAAGCACAATACTTCAATATTGATTCATAAGGATGTTCTGATAAATTGATACATAGTCCAATAGCCTCTCTAGATGAAATTCCCACCTTTATCTTTACAAAATACATGTTTAAATAATAAAAAATAATAACCATCAAGTTGTTACTAATTGTTTGGAAAACTAAATCAAATAATGAAATAGAACTAAATCTAAAATTGGTTGCAAAAGATCTCGAATGTTGGAGCTGGAGTCAAAAGTTTTTATTTGATATTCTTGGCTGCTACCTCATCTATTTACCACTGATCTTATGCCTAGAAATCTCTTCAAATATTGATTTTGTTCTTGACATATGGTATGTGATATTTTACTTACTAATATTCTTCTTTAAATCCTAGGATTGGCTGATTTTGTGCCTGAAATAAATCATTGACTTCCACATGATTTTTGAAATTCCATTGGTAGTCTTCCAAATCTTATTTTATTTATCCATATCTACGTAAGAAATATCAATTTTCAAATATTTGGGAATAAAATATCTTGATAAGAATATTTCCCAAAAATTTCTTCAACATGTAAAATTCCATTTCCATTCAATCTTGTGGTTTTGAAAAACCATGGCTTGGTTATCATCTCCTGTAAAAATTCTCCATTATTTTGCAATTTGATTTGATGAATTTCATAAATGAAATTCAAAACCATCCATTGTTTCTAAAAACCATGTCTTGTTTTTCCCAATAAATATTTACCATTTTACCTTGAAAACTATTTACTGGTTTACTTCTCATGGTTTTGAAAACCATGTCTTGGAAACCATCTTTGGTAAAATATGAAAATATCCCTTGATATTCCCCTTTTACTTTTGTAAAAACATTGGATAAACAATTATCCAAATCTTTTCATTTTCTTCTTTATAATTCCTTTCCTTCTTATATCCATAGCATAAAACATTTATTTCTCTACTCTGTAAAATTTTATTTTTACCTCTGTAAAATGTTTCCACCATGAGAAAAAAAATTCTTTATAGCATTGGAAACTCCATGGTTTATAATGAAACACACTTCTGGAAACTTTATCCTCATACCCCACACATTTATGAAACCAAAACAATATAGTAAATGGTTGCAATGTTATTGAGGAACTTGTGAACAGTGGTTTTAATCCACACCACTCTGACCTCCAATGAACAATATAATAACATGTACTCAACACCAAAACAATGGTTTGGATTGCAGAACCACTTTTAGAGATTAATCCACAATCATTTTCAACCTCCGTAATGAATATTGGCAATTGTCCATTCACCCTTTTGACTTTTCCACTTTAATTTAATATTGATTGAGATTCGTGCCCATGAATTATTTTTGGATTAAATATAAATATAAATATTTTAATATAAAAATATTTATATTAATAATTATAAACCTTTTCCATTTTTCTAAGGACTTTAGGCATATGAGGCTCATCACATGACTTTGTGGATAAGATAAAGGAGCTTAATCTTAATAAAAATAAAGGAATATATTAAATTTTCAATGGGAATATGATAATAAGGGTAAAATTGAATGAAGTGATGGGACCAAGGAATTTAAATAAGCATTAAGGCTAGATATAGGTTTGGGATATTTGTCAATTTTGACTCATGGAGGACATGACTATTTTGGATGATTAGTCAAGTGAAGGATTTAGGTGATGGGAACTTGATGGAGTTGGTGAAAAATTTTTAAAATATGAGTGGAAAGATAGCACAAGGACAAGAGGCTTTGGAAAAATTAATACAAATTAGCATGTGATAGCACCATAGATGGACAAAATTCCTCAATTCAAGATCAAATCAACCAAAATATATGAAACAATTCAATTCATGCAAGATCATGCTCTGATATGTAAATTCATGGGACCATGACCATTAGAGATGGCCCTACTTTTGTGGATTAAGACTCACTAGAAACCAAAGGGAGATGTCAAACTCAAATTAATCTCAAAGGGATTCTTCACTGTGATCTTCAACCTGCCAGAAGATAGAGAGAAGATCTTCCAGAACAGACCCTACTTCTTTAATTTTTCTATCATATATCTACACCTTTGGACAGAGAGGTTTAGCTCGGTGAAGGAATACTTCTCTACAACACCAGTCGAGATCTTCCTTTATTTCTTGGTCAAAGAATATTGGGATTTAGATATTCTATAATGGATAGGTAACACATTGGGTACTTTTTTGAATATCGTAGATGCCACACAGTAGGGAAGATACACCTCTTACACCATAATCTTCATTTACCTCAATATCTCAAAACTTCTCCCCGCTTCAATCCATGTTTGGCATCGAGATACGGATTGGGTCTAAGCCATTGATTATGAACACATCCCATGTAGATGAATAAAATTCCATGCACACAATTATCTCTTTAGAGACTCCCCTATGAACATTCCTAAAGAGAATTCCAAAAATCACGTGAAGAAGGATGAAGATGGATTCGAGAAAACTATCTCGAAAAGGAAAATACTCTAGTAAAACTTGCAATAAACTCTGGAAAAAGGTCCTCACATTAGTAACATCTTCACCACCTTGAAATATATTCCAAATACAAACACCCAAAATAATAAAAAAAATCAACAACATGAAGTACCTCTCCAAAAATGTACCAAGATGCCCCCAAATCATAATAATTCTCAACCATAGAAGAAAGAGGGTACAACCAAATAATTACCAATCATTTATGAGGATGTGGAAATGACCCCAACAGGGGAAGGAAAAAAGGATCCAAAAGAAAGAGAATACATGGATATAGGAGATCTATATATATAGAGTATCACATCTTCATGTTCCCATTAAGATGCCAATTACATCCTAGAAACACAAATCTAGCATTTTAAGTCGACCTTGTTAAAAATCAAATCCAAGGAGAAACCTGCAACCAAACCCAAAGGTAATAATGTGGTATGTTCCTTTCTTGGTATAAATAACTCTAAAATAAAATAAAATTCCAAAGCTTTGAAAGAAGAATGCAAAAGAGGAATAAAACCCGATAAACAACTCCTCTAAGAATTGGGTCAAGTTTTGGTAAACTCGAGATACATCAAGATGATGACAAAGAAATTCTCACCTAGGTCCCACTCTTTTCAATGAAAATGATTTCATGGGATATTCTAGGCTAGAATAGACTGAGCAAGCACAAATCCCTCAAATCTATGTTGAATAATGAAAAACTCTCCATCATCATGTTAAAGGAAACCAAATGTACTTCATAAATCCTCCAAATGATAGCTAGCAAATGTTGGTCTGGTTTTCACTCCTTATCCATCTATGCAAAAGGATCCTCTAGTGGTATTTTTCTAATATGTAACCCCAATAAAATGCTTCTCTCTGAATTCTTTTCAATCAGAGGAAATTTATCCACTAGTTTCATACTGCTAGGAACCAATCATAATGACATTTTATCTAATGTGTATGACCCCCAAACTACCCCTAAAAAATATATCAATAACTTCAAATGTTGGAACCCATTATAAATACTACTCACTATATAGTCAAAGGTGACTTTGACATTATCACCTCGCTTTCTAAGAAAAAAAGGGGCACTCATCATCTGGATCTGAAAGTTGATCATTTTAAAGAAACCATGTGTAATCTCCACCTTCTATACTGGGAAACAAGAAATGGCACCTTCACTTGGTCCAACTACAAAGGAGGTTTGCATGAAGTAGCCTCCTTCTTAAAAATATTTCTTCTCTCTGAAACTATAATTTCCCAAAACCTTTCCATAGATCTTGTATTCTCCCTTGACACAGGTCAGACCATTGGTGATCTTCCTAGACCTAGACATCTAAGCCTCCCCTATCAATCAATTGTTTATATTTGAATAGATTTGGATGGAACAACCCTCTTTCAAGGCCAACATCCCTCAATGATCGAAGGAAGTGGGAATTAATAGCGGTTCCCCAATGTACATATTCTAGTAGCGTCTGAAAAATGTAAAACAAAAACTCAGACTCTGGAATAAAATAGAATTTGGAAACATCCTTCAGAAAAATAATAAGTTGGAAAAAAAAATGGAACAAATTCAATAGAAAATAATTATGTAGGGGAATTCGAAGGATTTAATAGCAGAAGAAACTCACCTCATTGAACAAATCACCATGAGAGAACAAGATAAAGAACAACTATGGAAACAAAAATCCAGGATCCAATGGCTAAAAGAAGGGGAAAGAAATGCCAAATTCTTCCACAAATCCATGCTCTGACATAGACACCACAATCAAATCACCTCTCTAAAATATAGAAATGACTAGAAAATCATGAAGCATGAAGAAATCCAAGTAGAGATAATCCAATATTATAGCTCCTTCATGTCATAACCTCAACTAAATCGCCAATATGTAATCAGGAACATCACCTAATATAATCCAAAGTTGGTCATAACTCAGAAAAATGGCACACTAGTTCGAGAGATCACTCACAAAGAAGTGAATCATGTAGTCCTTGACATGTCCAAAGGTAAATATCTAGGACCAGATGGGCTTACTATTGACTATTTTCATGCTTGTTTCTCTCTAATTAAGCAGGATGTCTTGGAAGTTGTTGAATATTCTTAGAAATTCCTCAATGTTCAACCAACCCTCAACTCCACATTCCTAGCACTCATCCCCAAAGAATAAAAGGTAGAATATCCTAGAAATTTTCACCCCATAGCTCTTTATATTAGAATCTATAAGATCATCACCAAAATCATTTCCAATCTTCTATAACCTTTGTTTCCCCCCCCTTATCTCCCTTGAAAAAATGGGTTATGTCGAAGGAAGACAAATCCTTGACAGCAAAATCCTTGCTCATGAGCCTACCCATTCCATGAAAACCTCAAGAAAACCCAACATGCTCATAAAGTTGGAAATGTCTAAATCTTTCGACAACAAGAGTTGGGAATTCATCTACAACATACTCAAAGTTTTCAGATTGTCCTATCTCTAGATCAAACAGATTATGTCCCTAAATTCAACAACATTTTTCTCTATATTGATCAATGACTCCCCTTCACCTACCTTTGCCCCTGCCATAGGCATCCTACAAGAAGAACCTTTTTCCCCTCTTTTTTTTATCCTTATAGCGAAAGGTTTAGGGCGTTCCATCAAATCAACTTCAATCCAAGGGAACTTGACAAGGATAAACCTTCATGGTGAAGGTCAAGAATCCACTCACCAGTAGTTTGTGGATGATACAATGCTTATGGGAACCCCCAGAGTGCATGAAGCACAAGCTATCAAATAGGTCCTTGATGACTTCATGGAATCCTATGGAACTTCCATTAACTAAGGAAAATCTCATATATTCTTTTTCAATACTCCTCCTTCTTTTCAAACTAACTTGGCTAGGATCCTAGGCTATTAAATCAATGAACTTCCCTCCAAGTACTTGGGAGCTCCTATGGTGACCAATTATCTAAAACGTCCATCTTGGGAAGCTTTTCTCTCTCGAATCACTAAAAATTTAGAGTGTTATACCTTATGTTCACTTAATATAGTAGGAGGACTTTTATTAGTCAAATATGACCTTCAAGCAATGTCAATGTACCTTTTATCATCCCTTTCATCTCCCAAATACATCATCAAAGAGATGATAAATTTGCAATGCACCTTTATATTAGGACAAAAAAAAGAGTGATTTATATGGGCACTAGTGTCATAGGATATGGCCTATCTGCCTAAACAGGCTGGCAGACTTAGCCTCCATGACCCAAACATGCAAGGAAAATCTTTAGGAGAAAAAATATTGTGGCACTGGATAAACAACCCAAAATCACTATGGGCTCGTCTATGGAAAATAAAATATGCTATAGAGATCTGTTGGCAGCCAATTCGCATTTTTCTATTGTCCTTATAAGCTGCCTACAACAGTGTTTTGCAAACCGTGATTTTCGTCACAATCCTTGAATAAAATGACACTATTATTTTTGCGTTATTTTCACACTTACCTTTGTTCTTGTTTTCACGACTGCAAGCGTGAAAACTTGGTTTTCGAAGTCACATTAAAATCGTCACTGGATTTTTTTGATCATTCTTATCGATATGCCCATTGCGTTTCCAATTTACTTATCATTATACAGTTGACAAGACTCCAAGATCCTTATTCTTTTGGCATTCTTTATTTGTTAATATGACTTCGTTTTACAAGACTGTGATGATATTCTTTTGATCGAGTTTGTGATGCATTGGTGATTTGATTTATATGTTCTTTGATCATTGGCTTCATGAAAACACATTGGTGTTGTGCTTAGACCCTTGGTATAAATCATTTCATACAACACATAGTTCATATGATCAAACCTTTGGTGTGATTTCGAATTATTGCTTTGGTTTTAAAACTGTGCTAATATTATTTCTTGCGCAAATGTTTGGTCGATTTACCATAAGGTTTCATTGATTGAATGGTATGATTTTTAACATATGCATAGTGGTTTGAATGTTATATACATCGGCGGTTGTACTATGGGATATGAATGTTGTGCATGGGCTGAACTAGCTCCACAACCTTCACATGTTCTGTCATTAATGTTTTCCTCCTATCCCGGTTCACCTTTGCTAGCTTTCGGGTAAGCCTGTGAGAGTTCTACCCCTGCGTATACTGTGTTCAAAGCCTGGCCCATTCACCTTGCTCACCATGTGCTCCTGTCTATGGGACCGGTGGTGCACATAGAGCTGAATGGTAGCCAAGATCTGTTACTATTCGATAATGCTTGTAAATATTTAGAAAACAGTGGTTGGCTGGTGTTTATACAGAGGTTCGAGGCTTTCAACCTTTGTGTTGCCCAACAATTCTCCCTCAAATTTGACGGGTGCAGGGATAAAATCGGTGACATACATCTTGAGTTGAATGAGAAATTCATAATCTCTGCTACAGGACTAGCAGCTTCAGGTGAAAGGTGGTTTAAAAACTCCAAAGTCGACGAGGTGTTGTGGCCATTACTTTTCGTATCAAGGAAGGTTGTCTCCTGTGATAAAGGTATGCCTATTTCTACCCTCAAACCTGGGTGGCGTGATCTTTTGGTAATTGTGAAACAATGTGTGACCTGTGAAGGTCGGTATGGCTTGGTTTTTCTATATCACCTCCGGTTATTGATGAATTTCATGGGCTATCCTTTGAATATGCTGCATTACTTCTTGTGTAGTCTTTACAAGATGTCTAAGAGGTTCAAACGCGAGAAGGCTGATAGCAGCTTGTTTCATCACGGCTTGATCAGACTCATTGTCGTCCACCATTTAAACCTTCATGGCAATAATTGGCAAGCCTTTCTATCCAGAAATGGCTTTGCTATTCAGGAGTCTGTCCAAATCGACAAGGCTGTGGTTAGTGAGACTATGGTCGGGCCACCTGTGCCATTTCATATCCTTCTACCTCCTACCAAACCCTCGGTTTGCCCTGACATCGACCTACCTGACATCATAACAGACAAGACTGAGGCTGTTAAGAAGCCTATGAGTAAGAAAGTCAAGGGTAATCCTACTGTCGACAACAAGGGTAAGAAAAATGATTGATTGATATCGAGACTTGCCTAGAATGAACCTAAGACAAACGTCGATCAAAAGCCCATAGTTATGAGCGAGGACTCAGAATCCGATATCGAGCATTTCCTAGCTGAAGAGTACCCCTATTCCCATGGCCTATGCTCCGAGCAACCCTATGACTATGGCTCCAATTTTCCCCCGTGCCTAAACAACAATCCTAACTACCCAGGAATCAAGCTGCACAATGAAGCCCTTGGTGGCTTAAACAAACCCTCATCTGTGATATCGAAGCTCGAGAAAACATCATGTATGCAATGCAATGTGTGGCTAGAGCGTTATTACACCGACATTCACTTGTTGCAGTCAAAGATCAAATCGTTAGAGGACCAAGTTACAGTGTTGTCGAAAGAAAGAGACAGGCTTCAAGCTATTGACGAGAAACAAAAAAACATCGGTTTGATTTTCTTCAGGAATGTCGAAACGACAACAGCCTTCGTCAATTCCAAATTATCATGACCGAGTTGTTTTCTGGTTGTCCAGGTATGGATTTCAATATGAATTTTTCTTTGTAAGTTTGCTCGAATTAATATAACGTATTCAGTTTTGCTTTCAAATTAGCTCTGTTCGCTTTAATACATTTGAAATGATTTTGTTTCCTGTACAGTAGATTCATTTTACTAAACTCAAATGTAGCTATATTTTGGTTATGGTATTTTGTCATGCCCAACTTAGCAATTGATTGGTTTTTGATTCGGTTTGGTTTGTTTTTGAATCAATTCTGTTCTTCTGATTTAGGATAGTCGATTTGGTTCGATTTGGATTAGTTTCATTTGTTCCTAATAGACTCGAAACAACCCTGTTGACTTTGATTTACCAAGAACGACTCTGTTTTGTATTGAATCAATATTCTCGTTTACTTTCGACCTGTGCAAAAGATCTATTCACTAAAATCGTGGAGCTGTTTTGATTCATAACGATTGTATCGACCCCAAATTGTTTCGATTCGTTCCTGTTTGATTTGATTTACAAATGATTGTTGTGTGTCACAATTAGTATGATCATTTGTATATGTTTAATATAGTTATATCAATTTGAAAAATGATCCTGTTGATTTCGTTTTGATTCGACAATGATTTTGCTAATGGATGAGGCGACATAAACTATTGCATGGAAAATTTGTTTAGTTGGTTACAGTTTGTGTCGATTTCAATTGGTTCATGAAAATCACTTCATTGCTTTCGAATTATCTAATGCGATTCTGTCTACCCCGAATTGGTGATAACAAATGTTGAACAGAGTGCATGTACCTATGTTATCATTCGGTTGACTACGATTTAGTTTGTTTCAATTTGCATACAAGTTTCGATTTGAATGATTCTTTTGGTTTATAATTAGCAATCAAATATTTTTCAATGGTTTGAATGTATTCTTTAAGATTTTAATTGATTTCGAAACGATTTTGTGTTCAATTTAGACCAGCTATAGAATTGCAAGATTCTGTAGCTAGTCTTAAAAAATAGATTTTTGTCAATTTTATCAATAAAATATCCTCTAAACTTGTCTAATTTTGTCTTCTTTCAGGTGCATACAAATTACAATGATCAAATGGGCATGCTATGGAAGTTTAGGAGATACTTTGGATATGGTTTTGTGTTAGGTTGTTAGCTTTAGTCATAAATAGAGATTTGGGATATTATCCTCAGATTTTTGTAAATTGTTTTGATAATTCCCACGGGGATGTTTTACCCTGTGGGAAGTCTTTAAATACTTGTCAATTTTTTGTAATAAACCATGATCACTGTGGGGAGAACTAGACTATGGATTTATAATTCAGACTGAGATGAAAGTTGATGTCTTGTAACAGCTTTCGCTTTCAATATATCAAACTTTTGTTTCAAGTTTTCTGCATATTAGTTTGCCATTAATTATCGACTACTTTAGCTATCATAATTCTTTGCATGTTGATATGATTTAATTTATATGTTTTCCATGTATGATCTCTCTTATTTTAAAATACAGCAATTAGTCTACTTCAGTTTAATGAATTACAGGTTTACCTTTTTCGTTAAATGAATCACTTTGTACAAGTCTTTGCACACAGATTTATATAGCTGCGACGATTTGTAAATTATAAGATTGTTGTAATTTTTATGTCTTGTTTGTCCTGTTATTTATATTTGAAGAGCACAACAGCTTTCCGTTTACGAGAAGCTCATGGAGAATCTGGTGCAGGTTTCCTCCCACCAATCAGCTGAATCGACCATCATACAGGACAAACCTGAAGTGTTACTTCAGGTCAGTTTGCTATATGTTATTTAGTATTTAATAGTTAGCTTATTAGTGTTATTTAAGTAGTTTAGAGAAATATATTAGTTTAGATTCATAGTTAGAGTTATTATTTTAGTTGCTTAGATTAGATAGTTTTTCAGTTTATTTCTTTCTCATAAAATTATAAAAAATAAAAAAACAATAGTTTTGTTGTCTTAGGACAATTTACAAATGATTTTTACAGGTTTTCATTTAAATCTGTAATTTGTAAATGTTGTACGTTTGCGATTAAGATTTAATTCTCTATATAGTTAAATGTTTAATTTCGTAGAGTTATTATAGTATTAGATAGTAAATTGTATATATTAGTAGTTCAAATTTGTTTATTATTTTTGTTTTAATTGTTTTTTTTCATTTAGATTAGTTAATTTAGAGTAGTTTTCTTAGGACTTAGATCGGCTAACGGAGCTGCTAAACCCGTCGGGGTGGGTTATCCCAAACGGCTTGGGTTATTTAGACAACCCTGGCCCGGATCCACTCTTCTAGTTGGTGAGCATTCATTTTCGCTCATCAACAAATGGCGCTAGAAGGAGGGCCTGAAATTTATTGATGGCATGAGGCGGTCGTAAGACTCCTCCCCCACCTAATCGCTCACCTATAGTGACAAGAAGTCATTTGAATGATAAAATTCCCCCTCAAACAACAACCACATCAACTCACGATCCACAAATCACAGTTGAGCCAGCAATCCCAAATCCTACAGGTGGTAACATACAAGAGATTGTCCGCTAATATCTCATAAGAACACATAGTGCCTTAGCCCGTTTGAGACAACCAAATCGACCTTTGGACCAACCTTTAGATTTCTCTGATATCAGAGAGCAACTCGGAGGCACTAACCTCACTGTGAACCCTACAGATCCAATCCTCACTCCTACTGCAGGAGGATCTGGAATACGACCCTCACCACCTCCATCATCCCCTTCTTCTTCGGGAGGAGACTCTTCTGACAAAGGCAGTTCCCCTTGTCAGCCTTCCACACCCACTACACCAATGGCCAACCAGAACAATCTTGCTAGACCTTGGCTCGACCAGGATGACGTAGTTGTACCTGGAGCTCAGCATCCCTTACCTAAACATCCGGAGAAATGGCTTCCCAAGTTTGACCCTGACTCAAAGAAGATCACTGAAGATCACATTAAAAAGTTTATGTTAGCCATAAAAATCCACAATGTCGAGCATGAAGACATAGTCTGTAGGTTTTTCCCCTATACTTTCGAGGGCAATGCCTCTACATGGTACTTTTCCCAGCAACCCCATACCATCGTGTCTTGGGAAAAGTTCGAGTCATGCTTTTTGGAAAAGTTGAGAGACGATAAGCCTCTAGAAGTCCTAGTTATCGAGATTTCTAACTTAAGAATGAACCCAAAAAAGAAAGTTAAAGACTTTAATCAAATATTCTTAACACTTAAAAACTGAATCCCTGTGGATTCCATGCCTCCCGAGAATCTTATAATAGCATACTATGCTAAAGCCTTGCATCAAAGTATAGCTATTTGGGTTAAACGATTTAAGAAAGCCACATTGTTAGAAGCCTTCGAGGAGGCCAGCTAGATTGAAAAAGACATACTTAGTCTTAAAGACTCTACTAGCAACGAAACAAAGACTAGCTCATCTTCCAAAAAGAAGATCGAAATCCTCCCTAGACCTACTCAAAGTAAAATACAACCTGAAAGATCTGATTTAGAAAACTTAACTAAAGTTGTTCAAAAACTGTCAAATCAAGTTATAGACTTGAAAAGGATGACCAAAGAAGCTTCCTCAAGCAAAGGGTTTACAAGCCCCCGTTCTGAAAGCCTTTTCCCACCAACCGACCTAATCCAACCACCGAGAGCCTTAATCTAGAAAGTCTGCAATACACCCTTCAAACGATTCTAGAAGCCCAGGATAACTTGATGCCTCCTGAGATTCTTGAGGAGGTAGTTGAACAAGAGACAATTCAAGAAGAGGAGTCTTCTCCAAATATTTTTGGACACTTCTCGGATAGCATCTTTCAAGCTAACTTCGAGACAGTTCATCCCTATAATACTAGGAGTAAGACAACAAACAAACCTTCTTCGCAAAACACTATGACTTTACCTCCAAAGCAATCTAAACCAGCTGAGACTAGACAGAGTCATGTGAACCCCAACTTAGATTATGATTTAGTTGAAGATCTTAAAAAGTTAAGGGATAACATTTCTGTTTATGAGTTATTAAAATTTCCATTTCTTCTACAAAAAATGTTACAGAATATCGTAGAGAATGGTAAAAATGGTAATTCAAGCAATAACAAGGTTGTGCAGAACAAAGTTCCTCCGAAGACTTCCACAAAGAATAATCCTGATCCTCATGATAAAGGAAGCCTTCCTGTAAATAATGTAAATAATGTAGATAAAGTAGCTTTAGAAACTGTGAGTAAAAAGCCACAAACTACCACCCTTAGTACTCGCAGAAATGTGCCTCCATTTTTGTTAACTTTCGAAATCTTTAATAGAAACGTGCACAATTGTATGGTAGACTCAGGAGCGTCATCCAATGTGATGCCATGGTCTGTGTGTCAGAAGATTAACGTCGAAGTTGAACCCTCCACCTTAAAAATCATACAACTTGATCGAACCAATGTTAAGTTATAGGCGAACTAAGGAATGTTCTTATAAGATTATCGTCTAACCCCAAAGTTCATCATGTCATTGATATTATTGTTGTAGATATTCCAGAAGTGTATGGTATGTTTTAAGCAGGGACTGGTTGGAGAAACTACACGGCTATTTCGTGACAGATTGGTCTCATCTATGGCTTCCAGAGAACGACAAGCCCAACAAGATCAAGGTAAATTGTGAACGCTACCTTAAGTTCACAGTCACAAATTTGAACGATCCCAATGAGCCATTTACACCTTCTATTGATTCACCCAAAGTACAAGGGATGGAATACCTTTTTCAGTAATTTCATGGCCAAGGCTTCAGCTATCACCAATCCAAAATAGCAGTCTGAGATTGTAGCATACATGCAGCCAACAACTTCGACACAACGGTCTCATGCACCCGATAAAAATCAAATTTGGTCTCTTTATTTTGACGGGTCAAAGTCCAAAGAAGGAGCTGGTGCAGGCTGTATTATTATCGATTCAGCAGGTAACAAAACATTGATTGCATGTAGGCTAGAATTTGAATGTACTAATAACACTGCAAAATATGAGGCTTTACTGCAAGGTCTCAGAAAATCTTTAGATATGAACATTCAAAACTTGACTGTCTTTGGCGATTCCGAAATAGTGGTTAGACAGGTAAGAGATTCTATCCACTGTCTGTCTCCACATCTTAAAAGCTACCAATCCGAGGTATGGAATTTAATGAATAAATTTTCTTCTTTCAATATAAATTCTATTCCTAGATTGAATAACTCTGAAGCTGATCTATTAACTAACGTAGCTTCCAAACTCTTTCCTTCAGAAGGCTTGTCCCCAGATGCATTCTTTGTCGAACTGCTGTCCATCCATTCCTGACAACATCACGAACTAGAGAGTCTTCGACGACGATCAAAAGATTATTAGATTTTTGCATATGAAAGAAACTTTTCAAGGCACGATGATAGATGAACGCACGCACGATGACAATTTGCGCCAGTTCACGGTAATACTAGATCCGAGAACTCCTGAATCTTCATCGAACATGGTAAATTCGATCCCTAAATCTGTAGTTAGATTAGAGAAATTTTATGATCTTCAAGATAAATTCAAAAAATTGGTCAACTGTAAAACCAATAGTTCCTCGTTATCATATGAAAAAGTAAACTTAGGAACTAAGGACAATCCGTAGTGCATTAATCTAGGGGTAGGATGTTCTGAACAAGAAAAAGCTACACTTATTAAATTGTTCAAATAATTTAAAGATGTCTTTGCATGGACGTATGATGACCTTAAAACTTTCGACCCTAATATCATACAACACGTCATTCCTATGAAAACCCAAACCTCGCCCTTTCAACAGAAATTGAGAAAAATGCACCCTAAGCTTGAACCGACCGTCAAAAAAGAATTAAATAAGATCCTAAATGCTAAGATTATTTTCCCTGTTAGGCACACTCAATGGGTTTCTAACCTTGTCCCTGTCCAGAAGAAAAGTGGGGAAATCCGACTATGCATCGATTTCTGAAACCTTAATAGAGTGTCTGATAAAGACAACTATCCTGTCCCACCCATGGAACAGATCCTTCAACATGTATCTGGTTCTGAGAGGCTATCCTTATTGGATGGTTTCTCAGGGTACAACCAAGTCCTGATGTCTCCACCAGACCAACTTAAAACTACCTTCCGCACCCCTTGGGGCACCTACGCTTAACGAAAAATGCCCTTTGGATTGATTAATGCTGGTGCCACTTTCCAGAGAGCGATGGACATCGCTTTCTGAGGCTTAATCAATCAGTCTGTCGTATTTTACTTAGATGATGTGACTGTATTTTATAAAAACAAAACTGATCATCTAGCTCATTTACGAGCCGTTCTACAATGATGTCGTAAATACGACATTTCCTTGAATCCTAAAAATCCATCTTTGCAGTAGAACAGGGTAAACTCTTAGGATTTATTGTGTCGAGAAAAGGGATGATTATCGACCCCGAAAGGACTCAAGTCATCTCAAAACTTCCCCCTCCTACATCCAAAAAATCTATGCAGTCTTTCTTAGGCCAGATAAACTTTGTAAGGAGATTCGTCTCCAGTTTCTCCGAAATGGTCAGGCCTTTGCAGAACCTAATTAAGAAAGACGCCCAATATCATTGGGGACCCTTATAAAATCAAGATTTTAATGCAATAAAGAAGGCCATAATAGATGCTCCGTCTCTCATGAGCCCCGACTTTTCACAAGACTTTACGCTCTACACTTTTGCTTCTGACCATTCCTACGCCGCCATCCTAACTCAAAAGAACGCCAAAAAAAATGAAGTACCCATTTCCTTTATGAGCTCTACTTTCAAAGGCACTGAACTTAATTACCCAGTGGTAGATCCGCAAGCCTACTCTATTTTTAAAGTAGTCAAGCATTTCTAGTCTTATCTCTTGAAGTCTAGGACGAAAGTTATTGTCCCATACCCAGTCGTCAGGAACCTGTTAGTGCAGAAAGAGCTAGGAGAAAAGAGGGCTAACTGGGTCACCTCCTTGCAGGAGTATGACATAGAAATTACCCCAGCTCAAATAGTGAGAGGCCAAGGGTTATGCAAGTTAGTTGCTGACTCAGCCGTAGGACAGCAAGAAGAAAACGATATGTCAAATCTATGATAGTGCAATCAAAATGCAATCTGCTGTGCACAAAACTCTGTCAGTCCTTGGTATGATGATATAAAATTCTACCTTGAACATGGGTCATCTCCCCGTCACCTGGATCCCACTAAAATAAGAGCGTTGACATTAAATTCTGACTTCTTTCATTTGGTTAATGGTATTCTGTTTAGTCAGAATTTTGATGGCGTACTGATGCGTTGTCTTGAGAAGGACGAAGCAGAAAAAGTCTTTCTAGAATTGCATGTAGGAGAAGCTGGTGGTCATTTTGGTGGTGATACCACTACCCATAAGGTTTTGAGAGCCGGTTATTACTGGCCCACGATTTTTAGATATGCCCATGCCTTGTGTCGTAAGTGTACTATTTGTCAGAAAGCATCAAGGCAGTTACAGAAACCAGCCTTTCCTTTGCAGCCCGTTTTAGTAGACTCTCCTTTTCAGCAGTGGGTCCTTGATATTATAGGTCCAATCAACCAACCATCCTCACAACAGCATAAGTTCATCATAAAAACCACAGATTACTTTACCCAGTGGTCTGAAGCTGCCGCATTAAGAACTGTGAATACCAGTCAGGTAATTTTCTTTCTCAATTCGAATATTATCACTTGTTTTGGTATCCCTGATTGTTTAGTATTCGATAACGCTTCTTACTTTTCCTCCCTTGAGATGAGTGAATTCGCTTTGGAAATAGGAATTAAATTGAATTAGTATGCTAGCTATTACCCACATGGCAACGGATTGGCAGAATCAACAAATAAGAACTTGATTAAAATCATCAAGAGAACGATCGCTGAAAATCACAAAAACTGGCATAATGCACTGTTAAACGCAATTTTGGGTGATAGGGTAACCCCAAAAGATGCTATAGGTAAATCTCCTTTCTTTCTAGTTTATGGTAGAGAAGCAATTCTGCCACCACACATTCTTCTTCCTTCACTACAGCTATCGTAGAAAATTCAAGAAGAAGATTGTCCCCCTTTGGAAAACCGAATTAATGCTCTGATGAAGCTGGAAGAGGTAAGAGCCCAAGCTAAACGTAAGTTAGATCAGCATCAACTATTGGTTAAAAGATGGTTCGATTCCAACTCTGCCTCTGATAGGAACTTCGAAGTAGGTGATCTCGTCCTAAAATGGGACAAACCGCATGAGGGAAAGGGAGAGCACATGAAATTTCAAAACTTATGGCTTGGACCATTTTTAGTTGCTGAGAAGTTGGGTCCCAGCTCTTTCCAATTGCATAATCTAGAAGGGCAGCCTGAAACCTATCCGGTGAATGGCCAAGCTCTGAAAAGATATTTCGCTTGATTTCAACTCTTTCTATATTATGTACATATTTTTCTTTTGTTTTCTTTTTTTTTGCTTCTTTGCTTTCGATTTCTCCTCTGTGCTTATCAGTTTTTGTTTTTACACATACCTACATGCTGAACTATTCGGACAAAGAAAACAAAAAATTCCTTCACTGAAATGACTGCTAAAAAATTGTATAAACATCAATTGTATACTTCTAAAATTACATCTATGTTGGAAAAAATTTTGTTGTTTGAAAGAAGTTGATTGATTTCGATCTCTGAGTGAAGCCTGTCACGATCATCTATTATCTTTTTACGCTGTCCCTATTCCTTAAGGGAATGACTCAGAAGATGTCTCCCTTCCTTAGAAAGTTTGTTCTGTAAATGAAACATCTCTGGATCTTAATAAAGGATAGTTCTAAAAAATTCTGCCGAGGTCTGAGAAAAATATGTTAAAACATCATAATTTTCAGTGTCACCCCGCTCAACTATATATCTTTGAAAAAAAAAAATCATTAAAAGAGCTGTGGGAAGTGCTTGTAAACCCGCCAGGATGTTGAACAGGTCTGCTGGCAGCGGGTAAATGCATGCATGATGCCAAGACAACTTCGTCGGGGTACTGAACAGGCCCGCTGGCAGTGAAGCAATGTCAAGTATATGAAAATTCATAAATATGAAACCTCTTGACCTTAAACTGTCCTTTATTCTGATCTGGAATTTCTTGGCAGGATAAAGATATCAGAGTGGGTTAAATGGAAACCTTGTCGAGGCTATGGAGGCCTGCTAGAAACAGTGGCTATGTCAATAGTATTCGAGATTTTATCTTTAATATCGTGGCTCACTTGACTTAAGACTATTATCAGTTTTCATCCTTTAAACATTGCTGGAATATGTGGTTAATGAAGATGTTTACATGATTTTTCTGGCTGTTATTTTTGAGTTAGAATTTTTCTCGTTATCCTAATCTGAGTTTGTTCTTTTTAGCAGAGATAACTGCTTCTACCAGTGTGTCGCCATTGTTGGTAGCCAATTCACATTTTTCTACCGTCCTTATAAGATGCCTACACCAGTGTTTTGAAAACCGTGATTTTCTTCGCAATCCTTGAATAAAACGACACTATTATTCTTGTGCTATTTGCACACTTACCTTTGTTCTTGTTTTCACAACTGCAAGCGTGAAAAATTGGTTTTCAAACTCACATTAAAATCGTCACTGGATTGTTGTGGTCATTCTTGTCGATATGCCCATTGCGTTTCCAATTTAATTATCGTTATACAGTTGACAAGACTCCAAGATCCTTATTCTTTTGGCATTCTTTATTTGTTAATATGACTTCGTTTTACAAGACTGTGATGATATTCTTTTGATCGAGTTTGTGATGCATTGGTGATTTGATTTATATATTCTTTGATCATTCGTTTCATGAAAACACATTGGTGTTGTGGTTAGACCCTTGGTATAAATCATTTCATACAACACATAGTTCATATGATCGAACCTTTGGTGTGATTTCGAATTATTGCTTTGGTTTTAAAATTGTGCTAATATTATTGCTTGCGCAAATGTTTGGTCGATTTACCATAAGGTTTCATTGATTGAATTACATGGTTTTTAACATATGCATAGTGGTTTGAAAATTATATACACCGGCGGTTGTACTATGGGATATGACTGTTGTGCATGGGCTGAACTAGCTCCACCACCTTCGCACGTTCTATCATTAATGTTTTCCTCCTATCCTGGTTCACCTTTGCTAGTTTTCGAGTAAGACTATGAGTGTTCTTCCCCTGCGTATACTATGTTCAAACCCTGGCCCATTCACCTTGCTCACCATGTGCTCCTGTCTATGGCACCGGTGGTGCGCATAGAGCTGAATGACAGCCAAGCTCTGTTACTATTCGATAATGCCCGTAAAGATTTAGAAAACAGTGATTGGCTGGTGTTTATACAGAGGTTCAAGGGTTTCAACCATTGTGTTTCCCAACAATTCTCCCTCACCTTTGACGGGTGCAGGGATAAAATCAGTGACATACAACTTGATTTGAATGAGAAATTCATAATCTCTACTACAGGACTAGTAGCTTCAGGTGAAAGGTGGTTTAAAAACTCCAAAGTCGACGAGGTGTCGTGGCCATTACTTTTCGTATCAAGTAAGGTTGTCTATTGTGATAAAGGTATGCCTATTTCCACCCTCAAACCCAGGTGGCATGATCTTTTGGTAATTGTGAAACAATTTGTGACCTATGAAGGTTGGTATGGCTTGGTTTTTCTGTATCACCTCCGGTTATTGATGAATTTCATGGGCTATCCTTTGACTATGCTGCATTACTTCTTGCATAGTCTTTACAAGATGTCTAAGAGGTTCAAATGCTAGAAGCCTGATAGCAGCTTGTTTCATCATGGCTTGATCAAACTCATCATCGTCCACCATTTAAACCTTCATGGCAATAATTGGCAAGCCTTTCTATCCAGAAATGGCTTTTCTATTAGGGAGTCTGTCCAAATCGACAAGGTTGTGGTTAGTGAGACTATGGTCGGGCCACCCGTGCCATTTCATATCCTTATACCTCCTTCCAAACCCTCGGTTTTCCCTGACATCGACCTACCCGACATCATAACAGACAAGACTGAGGCTGTCAAGAAGCCTATGAGTAAGAAAGTCAAGGGTAATCCTACTATCGACAACATGGGTAAGAAAAATGATCGATTGATATCGAGACTTGCCCAGAATTAAGCTAAGCCAAACGTCGACCAAAAGCCCATAGTTTTGAGCGAGGACTCAGACTCCGATATCGATCATTTCCTAGCTAAAGAGTACCCCTATTCCCATGGCCTATGCTCTAAGCAACCCTATGGCTATGTCTCCAATTTTCCTCTGTGCCTAAAGAACAATCCTAACTACACAGGAATCAAGTTGCACAATGAAACCCCTGGTGGCTTAAACAAACCCTCGCCTATGATATCGAAGCTCGAGCAAACATCATGTATCCAATGCAATGTGTGGCTAGAGCGTTATTACACCGACGTTCCCTTGTTGCAGTCAAAGATCAAATCATTAGAGGACCAAGTTATAGTGCTATCGAAAGAAAGAGACAGGATTCAAGCTACTGACAAGAAACAAAAAACCATCGGTTCGATTGTCTTCAGGAATTTCGAAATGGCAACAGCCTTTGTCAATTCCAAATTATCATGACCGAGTTGTTTTCTGGTTGTCCAGGTATGAATTTCAATATGAATTTTTCTTTGTAAGTTTTCTCGAATTAATATAACGTATTCGGTTTTGCTTTCAAATTAGCTCTGTTCATTTTAATACATTTAATGATTCTGTTTCCTATACAGTAGATTCATTTTACTAAACTAAAATGTAGCTATATTTTGGTTATGCCATTTTGTCGTGCCCATCTTAGCAATTGATTGGTTTTTGATTCGGTTTGGTTTGTTTTTGAATCAATTCTGTTCGTCTGATTTAGGATAGTCGATTTGGTTCGATTTGGATTAGTTTCGTTTGTTCCTAATAGACTCGAAACAACCCTGTTGACTTTGATTTACCAGGAACGAATATGTTTTGTATTGAATCAATATTCTTGTTTACTTTCGACCTATGCAAATGATCTATTCACTAAAATCGTGGAGTTGTTTTGATTCATAACGATTGTATCGACCCCATATTGTTTTGATTCATTCTTGTTTGATTTGATTTACAAATGATTGTTCCATTCCACAATTAATATGATCGTTTGTATATGTTTAATATAGTTATATCAATTTGAAAAACGATCCTGTTGATTTCGTTTTGATTCAAAAACGATTTTGTTAATGGATGAGGCGACATAAACTATTGCACGGAAAATTTGTTTAGCTGGTTACAGTTTGTGTCGATTTCAATTGGTTCATGAAAATCATTTCATTGTTGTCAAATTATCTAATTTGATTCTGTTTACCCCGAATTGGTGATAACAAATGTTGAACATAGTGCATGTACCTCTGTTATCATTCGGTTGACTACGATTTAGTTTGTTTCAATTTGCATACAAGTTTCGATTTGAATGATTCTTTTGGTTTCTAATTAGCAATCAAATATTGTTCAATAGTTTGAATGTATTCTTTAATAGTTTATTTGATTTTGAAACGATTCTGTGTTCAATTTAGACCAGCTACAGAATCGCAAGATTATGTAGCTAGTCTTAAAAAATAGATTTTTGTCAATTTTATCAATAAAATATCCTCTAAACTTGTCTAATTTTGTCTTCTTTCAGGTGCATACGAATTACAATGATCAAATGGGCATGCTATGGCAGTTTAGAAGATAATTTGGATATGGTTTTGTGTTAGGTTGTTAGATTGAGTCAGAAATAGAGATTTGGGATATTATCCTCAGATTTTTGTAAATTGTTTTGATAATTCCCACGGGGATGTTTTACCCTGTAGGAAGTCTTTAAATACTTGTCATTTTTTTGTAATAAACCATGGTCACTGTGGGGAGAACCAGACTATAGATTTATAATTCATACTGAGATGAAATTTGATGTCTTGTAACAGCTTTCGCTTTCAATATATCAAACTTTTGTTTCAATTTTTCTGCATATAAGTTTGCAATTAATTATCGACTACTTTAGCTATCATAATTCTTTGCATGTTGATATGATTTAATTTATATGCAGTCCATGTCTAATCTCTCTTATTTTAAAATACAACAATTATTCTGCTTCAGTTTAATGAATTACAGGTTTACCTTTTTCATTAAATGAATCTCTTTGTACAAGTCTTTGCACAGATTTATCTAGCTGCGAAGATTTGTAAATTACAAGATTGTCGTAAATTTTTATGTCTTGTTTGTCCTGTTATTTATATTTGAAGAGCAAAACAACTTTCCGTTTACGATAAGCTCATGGAGAATCTGGTGCAGGTTTCCTCCCACCAATCAGCTGAATCGACCATCATACAGGACAAACCTGAAGCGTTCCTTCAGGTCAGTTTGCTATATGTTATTTAGTATTTAATAGTTAGCTTATTAGTGTTATTTAAGTAGTTTAGAGAAATATATTAGTTTAGATTCATAGTTAGAGTTATTATTTTAGTTTCTTAGCTTAGATAGTTTTTCAGTTTATTTCTTTCTCATAAAATTATAAAAGATCAAAAAACAATAGTTTTGCTGTCTTAGGACAGTTTACAAATGATTTTTGCAGGTTTTCATTTAAATCTGTAATTTGTAAATGTTGTACATTTGTGATTAAGATTTAATTCTCTTGATAGTTAAAAATGTTTAATTTCGTAGAGTTATTATAGTATTAGATAGTAAATTGTATATATTAGTAGTTCATATTTGTTTATTAGTTTTGTTTTAATTGTTATTTTTCATTTAAATTAGTTAATTTAGAGTAGTTTTCTTTTATTTTCTTAGGACTTAGATCGGCTAACGGAGCCGCTAAACCCATCGGGGTGGGTTATCCCAAACGGCTTGGGTTATTTAGACAATCCCGGACCGGATCCACTCTTCCAGTTGTTGAGTGTTCATTTTCACCTGTCAACAAGATCCTAGACAATCAACTCATCCACATGAATGACATGCCTCCAAGATCAAATATTTGGAATATATCTTGTTAAAATAAATCTATGTAACACATTGAACCCCTAAATAGACTTTCTAGGGATGGGGAATCAAATTTGGACTCATCCAAACTATCTCAAATACTAAATCGTGGATCATCATTGGTTAATACTTATCATGAGCATTCCATTGATCACCACTGTACTAAAATACGAGCTTGGTTCTGTAGTTTATGGCCTCCCAAATCTACCTAGGCAATATCAGTTGGAATATTCGGTGTTCAATGTTGAACATACAATTTCTATAATCCTCGAAGTCCAAAAATATCACCACATGGCTCTATCCATTCAACGATCGATGATCGATGCTTTACACTAAACTTCCCTTCCTTTCGATTTTTCGTTGATCGACAATCGTTGGTCAAAGCCTTAATTTTTTGGCACTTTAGCGATCGACAACAGTTGTTGAACGTTTGATGTTTGATGATCGATGATTTCTATTGAACGTTCACTTTTCACACACTGCACCCAAACTCCCAAACTCTAAAAATATTTCCATGTGGCCTTGATCCTTCGACGTTCATCGTTTGACATTTTATGATGGACGTTCCTACATATAACATGCCTTAAAACCCCTGAAACTATTCAGACCTCCGAAATCCCAGACATGTCACTAGCCCTATTGGCCAAGTGGGAATGATTCAACAATTGACAGATGACAAGGGTCAAGTGGTGACACATGTCCTCCTTAGGGGGTGACACATGTCATGCTCTAACAGGAACAATGTGTGTGTGAATCATCCAAAACAGGGTGACACGTGGAATGTGTAATGCGGGTCCACATCACCTCTAATGACGTCATCAAGCCACATCATCATAGATGGATAACTTCTTGACCCTTCAATCTAATGGTCCATAAAATTCAACGTAGATCCATAGATCTATGGTTCTCATCAATTCGTGGCTCCAGGCTTCAGTGCTTACCGAATCGTCTTGACGCAAATCCCCTGAAGAGATAAATCTTCAAACTCTCAGATCTTGCACCACGTGTCTTCTTCAACCAACAATCAAGATTTACTATGGCGTTCATGACTTTGGCAGTTTTCTTGCCTTGAAAATCCTTGGCCAAAATCCTATGGAGTACGAAGTCTCTAGACCATGTGATCGTTTTCCACTTACTCATTTATCCAATGGTCCTGGTTACTTCGACAGTTTGGAATTTTGGAAGTTTAGCATGTATCTCATGACTTTTCCTCCAGACCATGCCAGATCTATCGATACGTGTACCTAGCCTCTAAGGCTAGGATTTATTCTATCTTGTAGAACTCTGGGTAAACTCATGCATCCCCATATAACTGAGTACTCAGAGTCCTGGATAACCGTGGATCTATGGACACGTGTCCCTCCAGTTCAACAATCCATATTTACTCCACACCTCTGACGTTTGGCAGTTTCGGTGCTAGACCATTCTAAATCTCCCAAAGTAAGACTTCACTGAAGTGCTTAATGCTTCCCTTCCTACGTCAAATCCGACAGCTGAGAGAAATACAAATGGGATCCCTAGATCAATGGTCCTTGTCTATTCACAACTCCGACCTTCGACTACTTTCAAGGATTGTGGAGTCACAAGTCCCAAAGTCCCAAAGCCGAAAGATCTATCCCCTTTTGGACTAGCGCAGGGTTCCCAGACCCGGGTCACATGGATACCTTGGAAATTCTAGGTATTAAGCACTAATCCTTTAGCAGTAATTGGGTTAGGGACATGGGCATGAGCCCTTAGTCATATGGGTGAATAGTCTAAGGGAAAAACTTCCTTCTCCCATAGAATTCATACTTAAAATTTCTGCTAAGGTAAACTTCAAAGGGTTGGAGGGACTTAGGCATTTCATTCGATCATACCCCCTCTCTCCTCTGGATTCACATCTCATGAGTATCTAGCAGAAAAACTGAGATAAATTGAAATATCATATGGATACAACATTTTATAGAAATCACGGATCTTTTCTAGTAACTATTCAAATACAGAAAGACTAAATCATAAGCTCAGATATTTCATCATCACATTCAATATAATACATAGAGTATTAAAATACTTATCATAACTGGAAAATGTAAAGCAAATGCTAAAAGGGGTGCCCGTTCCCTCTCAACCATAGGCACAGTCACTCCTAACAGATTTACCACTAGCCACCCCCAAGCTATACCATTATGATCTAAGAGACATTCTTTCTCTTTGCTCCACAATAGTCAGGGAGGAAGGTTACTCTCCTTCTCCCATAGGAACTGGTTGTCTGGTTTTATCTACTCCAAGCAAGGAGGTATGTAGAAGTACTTCCTCAGTCACTCGTCAACCTTTTTTATCAGCTTGTAGCAAAACCCTACTTACAGCCAAAACATGGTTTCTCCTCAGCTCTTCTCTCAACTTCAGAATCAAAGTATATTCACTACTCTTCTATGGAGAGTGTTTTTCGCTACTATCCTATCTCGCAAACCTGTCTCTATCCCTGAATTACCTCCTTTCTTTCCTTCCTCATCAATGTTGTGTGGGTACAAATCCCAATTCTTGGTCAAAATTGGAAGCCTTAGAGATGGGTACCCTGCCCCATCTTCTCATTAACTCTTGAGGATGGCCTTCCAACTACCAGCCTGACTGGTAATTCATTTCTGGGTCAAAGGACTATTGATAAATTGCACCCTTTAAGTACTGGTCTGGTGAGGGTCATCTCAACCATTCTTGGTTTCCCCTCACCATCTCTCTCATAGAATCCATAGTCTATATTGGAGAAATTTCCCCCTTTCAGCAATTGTGCAACACATATTCAAATTCTATTAATAAAATAAATTCATACATTGACCCTTTTATACAATGGTCCATCAAATCAAACATTCACACATATTTAGTCTGCCATATTCTCTTCGCCAGTTATAGTTATATTTAAAAACTGGGTGAAACATGGGTATTACAATCCCCTCCCCCTTAAGGGAACATCGTCCTTGATGTTCTATATGTCGATGTGTTATGTATTTACATAAGTAAAGAAAAATGGATATGCATGTCTCATGGCATCCTCCATTTCCCATGTAGCCTCATTTGGGCCAAAGTGTTTCCACTACACCTTAACCTATGCAATGGTTCTAGTCCTCCAACTTCTTTGCTTGATGCATTACATGCATCCTCAACATGTCTTCTAATACTTGGTTTACTGTCACACACCCACTACGACATAATAAATTTTTCGCCTTTTCTCAAGGGACAGAATCCCAAAAATCCTACGGGGCTTAGCACAGGCTAGCTCTTCCCTTTTTCCCACCTCCGTTTGATCATTGATCATGATCATAGGTCAAACAACTAGGCTCCTTTTCGCATTTCGCAACTCAGTGCTATAAGCAAGTCGAGTCTTTCGACTCTGCAAACCCTGAAATGTTGAAATGTCGAAGAGGCTTCGATCAACAATTAACCCCCTGGACTATGCCTTGGTCCATATGACCACTTCTCATAAGACCATAGTCTTATTCCCTTTGGGACTTATCAATACGAGAGCCTGACCTCTTGTCAATGAGACTTCCGAATTCCTGATTTTCGATTTCCCGAAATGGCCTTTGTCACATTAGCCCTCTTGTCTATGCCCTGATCCAGGTGACCATGCCTCATAAGACCTCTGTCATATTTCTTTTAGGATTTATGAATACAAGAGCCCGACCTCTTGTCAATGGGACTTCCGAAATCTCAAATTCTGAAATCTCGATACCAACTCCTCTTTCGAGACTTTCGCCTCTATTCATGAGGGCTTAACCCTCATGTATCTCCTGACAGATCAACCGGATGTCAGGTTTTCTAACTAAGATATGACAGTTTAGATTTGTCCTACGTTGTGCACTCTCCTACTACTCCCTGGATGTGGAAAAACCAACAGTCCAAATACTCCCACGGACCTTGGGGATCTACGGTCCCGATTTCTTCACTACTCACGAAGATAAAGAAAAAGGGTTAAGGCATTTAACACCCTCGTTTCTTCCTCCAATATAACGGTCGTGAATGACTGCATATCTTCCAACAGGATCTCATCTGTCAATCGATACTTATCCCTACATGGATATTTTATGATTTTGAGAGGCCCATTCTTCCTCGTACAGGATTACTAAGACTTGCGCCTTCAAATCCATTTTAGGTTCTTGGTAAGCTTTCCAAGAAGGGTATCTTTTTGGAGAGATCGATTCCGGGTATTCCTGGGGAAAAATAAGGGTATAGATTTCTTGAAAGAAGACTTGAATTCTGAATTAGATTGGTATACATATATATAAATCTATCTATAAACATACTCCATACATGGTCCTTCCAATAAAAGCATGAAACCACCATTTCTGATCAAAACACCACATAGACAGTCTTATACTCAAACCATTCATAAACTGCACAGACTATGAGCATACATGTCAAAATATAAATTTCAAGATGCAAGATGTAAAACACTTATCAAAAATAACACCCGATGTGATTACAGCTGCTGAGAGGGATGCTCGTTTCCACCCAACCATAGGCTCAGCGACTCCCAACGGATTTACCACTAGCCACCCTCGAGCTGAGACCACAATGTTGTGAGATTGAGTCTTTGTTTTCCAGTGATCGAGAATGAAGGTTACTCTCCTTCTTCTCTGCTATCACTCACTCTGTAATTTTCTAGAGTTCTCCTTCTTATTTCCCTCACATCTGCCCCCTTGATCGCCCACTCTTCCTGCCTTTTCTCCTTTCGGCGAGGTTGCGTGTGGCACGATTTTCCTCACAGTGGTCAGGTCTGAGGACTCTATGGATGGGCGGTTAACCCCCATCCCTCATTACTCATGGGGAGCCATTTACCTACCAACCTGGCGAGTCCTTTCATTCGGGGCCATCAAGCCGCTCTTGGTTCTCCGGGCTAGTGAAGTCAAAATATAGTATTGGTTTTGGTGGAAGTTAACGCCACCTTTCCAGGTGCCTTCCACCACCTTTCTTCAGCCATCGTGGTCTCTTTTTCAACACATCCCATATTAGTAGTCCTGCAATATATATATTTATAATATTATTTACATTCATCAACCTTTTTCACAAGGTCCATTCACATCACACATTTACATTTCTGAGTTTGCCACAATACTTGGCCAGTATAGTTATTTTTACAGACTGGGGGAAACAGGGTGTTACAATTCCCTCCCCCTTAAAGGAACATCATCCTTGATGTTCTATCTATCAACTTGACATGCATGAATAGGTGTAAACAAAACTGGATATGCACGTTTCATGGCATCCTCCATTTCCCATGTAGCCTCATCTGGGCCAAAATGTTTCGACTGCACCTTGACCTGTGCAATGGTTCAGTTTCGAAGTGAGGTTTCCTTTCTGTCCAGTATGCATTGAGGTTGCAGTAAAAATTCTCCCTCCGGTTCCACCTGGATCACAGACCAATCAATTATATGGTTAGCATCATATACATATTTCTTCAATAATGAGACATGGAAAACATTATGTGCTTTGACTGTGGGAGGAAGTGCTAGCCTATAGGCTACAGGTCCCACACTATCTATAACCTCAAAGGGTCCACAATATCGAGGTGCCAACTTGGCACAAGCTCCCATTTTTAAAGAACTCTTCCTGGGCCTAACTCTGAGATATACATGATCTCCCGCTTTGAACTCTCTTGGAGTTCTCTTCTAGTCGAAATAACTTTTATGTCGTTTCTAAGTGACCTTCAGGTTTTGTTTCATCTGAGTCACTTGTTGTTCCATTTCTTTCAACATGTCGGGTCCAAAATAAATCCGTTTTACAGGATTACTCCAGCTAACTCGAGTGTTACATGGTCTACCATAGAGGACTTCGAAGGGACTCATCTTTAAGGATGCTTGGTAGTTGTTGTTGTAGGCGAATTCTACCAGTGGCATGTAGTCTTCCCACTTTTTGGGTTGATGCATTACATGCATTCTTAGCATGTCTTCAAGTATTTGGTTCACTCTTTCTATCTGTCCATTGGTTTGAGGGTGATAGGCAGTGCTAAACAACAATTTGGTCTCTAAACCCGCCATCAATGATTTCCAAAAGTTAGAAGTAAATTTCGTGTCTCTGTCAGACACGATCTCTTTCGGCATACCATGCAGTCTGAGTATCTCCTTCATGAATACCTGGGCGATATCGATTGCTTTGCAATTTGATTTGACAGGGATGAAATGAGCAGACTTGCTCAATTTATCCACCACTACCATAATGGCATCGTTCTTTTTGGTCAATGTTGGTAATCCAGTGATGAAATCCATGGAGATGGTTTCCCATTTCCATTCTGGGATTGGTAAAGGTTGCAATAGCCCTGTTGGGTGTCGGTGTTCTTCTTTAACCTGTTGGCACTCTATTCATTTGGCCAAGTACTCGGCTATGTCTTTCTTCATTCCAAGCCGATAGAATTCTTTCCTGGTGGCTGTGATCATTTTCTGGTATCCTAGATGACCAGAATAGGGTCTTTTATGTAGTTCATCTAGTATGAAACTCTTCAAGTCGTCACAATCTGGAATATAAAGTCTACTTCTGTAAGTGAGAAGACCTCCTTCGGTCATCTGGTAGCCTTCATATTTTACTCCAGTGGGTTCTTGCTGTAGGTACATGGTCATGTGTAATGTCCCCCACCTCTTAGAGAGGTGATGAGGAGACTTAGTGGCCTGGGCACCCCCAGTAGGTCATAGTCTCACACCGAGGGGGGGAAAGTCAAGAAGTTAAAAGTTATATTTTTAAGTTGACTTAAGAAAGGAAAAGTATAAAGGAGTAAAAGATAACTCAATAGAAGAATAAAAGATTAACCCTGGGAGTTAACCTAACTCAACAGAGAATTAGAAGGAAAAGTATAAGTAAGAGGCTGGGATGCACCTATTATTCATTCTGGTTTTGGATTAGAATTTGCTATTGCTCTTGAGCATCCAGTTTGGGGGTTTTGTTGTACAAACCCTTGTGAGCAACTTAGTGGTGAAATATCCACTCACCTTGTTCCACAGCTTGGTCTCAGGGATGAAAGACTCCTCCACACCATTCTAGTCTCAGGGCCAACTTATCGAGGGAGGTTCGATCCAACTTATCTTGAGGGCCTGGGGCCATTCCGACAGTTGGGTTTTGTTTGTAGGGGTAGGACCATTAGTTTGAGGTATTTTCTAGAGGGTTATCATCATTCTACATTTGTCTAGAGATTGGGACATTGTGGAGCCATAGGGGACGTCCTCTGATTCAGTAAAACTCAGATCTAGGGAGATCTGCTTGAGATCTGAGCCCAAAACTTCTACCACGGGATTCTCATAGCCCGATCTATATTCTTGGAGAGTTTTTGAGCATTTGGAGGCCTCCTTCATCAGGGCTGAACCAGCTAGGGTTTCAGTCATCCAGTGGGGCACATCATTCAATGGAGAATTCAGATCTATGGGGTTTGAGAGTGGATCTGGGAATTTGGACATTTGGGTTTTCCTTACAGTTGCTCGATCAATCATTTGGCATATTTCTCGGGATGATTGGACACTTTTGGTAGCAAGGCAGAATTATTCAGGGCTTCAACATTCTAGAAGGACGTGGCACTTTCTAGCTTGGAGGTTGAGCATTAGTACGACTCAGATCTACTTGATTTAGTCTTCATTGTATATCCAGCCTTTGGAGGCTTATTTTGTATTGTAGGGAGCATTTTGTAGTAGCCATATCTATTGCTTGTACGACCATCTGAGGTTTATGCCAGATTGACCATCTATTGTATTGATCTTACATTGCTCATAATAAAAAGGTCAGATCTTTGCTTGTGCTTCTACATCTTGAATATATTGTGATCTCCATGTGTTGATGAATCTTGTATGCACTTAATAACTCAATAAATTAGTAG
>JASDQU010103008.1:132438-159177 GCA_032191745.1 Picea mariana
ATGATTGGTACATACTTGGTACATGGTTGGATGAACTTGTTTATGGTACAGGTTGATTACAGGTTGGTGCATGGTTGATGCACTTGTTTATGGTACAGGTTGATTACAGGTTGGTGCATGGTTGATGCACTTGTTTAAGGTACAAGTTGATTATAGGTTGAAGTAAAGGTTGATGCATGGTTGATGCACTTTTTTATGGTATAGGTTGATTACAGATTGAGGTACAGGTTGATGCATGGTTGATGCATGGTTCAAATTTATTGGTATAGTTTTACAACGGTATAACTCATAGTGATAGTGTGACAGTGGTTCCATCATTCTACATCTACTTCAGGGTGGTAGGATGGGGCAAGGATAGGTGGTTGTAGCCACCTTCCAGTTGTAGCCAGAGAACATTGGGGGTTGTAGCCTCCTTTTGGTTATAGCCAGATATTTGTGGAGTTGGAGCTTCCCTCGGGTTGTAGCCTGAGAAACTAGGGGGTTGGAGCCTCCTTCCAGTTGTATCTAGAAAATAAAGGAAGTTGGTGCTTCCAATGAATGTAATTCTTCAAGACATATAAGAAAAAGCATTCCATGGTTTTCTGTCGATTTGGGTTTCCATGTAAAACACTGGTGTACTGTGTATGGGTGTGATTGTTTATTTATTACTGCTCATTATTGGATAATAATTCTACATTGATATAACATTTGAAGAAAAAGGATTATAATTACGTTATTACTGATTCACCCCCCCTCTCAGTAATCCAACACATGACAATAGTTTTCCTTTCGAATAGTGCCTTCTAGAGTCTTTGGCTCATCAAATTCAATTCTATTCCGATAGTCCTTAGGTAGTCCACTGATGAAGCATTGCACCTTTTCTTTTTCCGCCTTGATATAGGGTACATACCTCAACAAATTGAGGAATTTGTTGACATATTCTTCTATAGTGAGTTGTCCCAGTTTGAGTTCATAAAACTCTTTATTCTTTTCGTCGAAATATTTTTCCGACAAATACTTCTTCCGGAAGTACTTCTCAAACCGTTCCCAAGATAGGTCCTCTTCGCGAACCCATTTCAAATTCTTAAGGTCTTCCCACCAAATGGAGGCCTTTCTGTTCAAGTTGAAGGTGGCCACTCGAGCCTTCATATTTTCTGAAAATTCATGGACTCTGAAATACTTCTTTAGTCCAAGCAGCTAGGCCTCTGCTTCCTCTCCCTTCTTTATTTCACCATTGAAGGAGGGTGGTTTGGCTTTTCTGAATTCTTTGAATTTATGACCTTTGGAAGAATTTGGCCTCTTTTGTTTCCTTCATGAATAGGAACTGGTTCTGCTACTAGAAGAGCCCTCTGAATCGCCCGCTTCCTTCTTAGAGGAATCGTCCGCTGCTTGTCCTTTACCTCTGGGGTGGATCTTTTTTGAGGTGCTCATCTCAGTGTGGCCACTGATATGACCCTATTTCTGAGTTTCAGGTTCATGTTGCATTTGTCTTTGTATATCAGATAAACTCTGTAGTAAAACTGCGTTAATTTTTGTTTCCTTTTCTTGTTCTTTCATATCCTTTCATTGTCAGCCTTGCAGCTTTGTAATTCGACCATGAGATTCCTCACAGTCTCGGCTAGATCTGGAGGGGTCTCTACTGCCCTCCTTTCATCAGACTCTTCGTCTCTATTGTGGGAGCCCTCTCCCACTTCATGGTGAGTCACCATATTATGCATTGATAATTTCCCGCGGTTGATCTTCTGCTTGTGTGCAAAAGGAAAAACGTTGGTTGTTAGTCAATATTTATATTTATTTATAACCAGTACATAATTCATATTTTCACATGTACACACACACACTAGGGGTTTTTCATTCTTAACTTTGTCTTTTTATTAGGAAGGTTAAGACAAGGGGTTACTCTTTTTAGGAGTGTTTCGAATGGAGCTTCCACGCAAATCGTTCATAAGCCTAAGCAGGCCAAGTGTTGTAACCATGCTCTGATACCAATTTGTCACACACCCACTATGGCATAATAAATTTTTCACCTTTTTTCGAGGGACTCCCTGAAATCCTACAAGGCTTAGCACAGGCTAGATCTTCCCATTTTCCCACCTTCGTGTGATCATTGATCATGATCACAGGTCAAACAACTAGGTGCCTTTTTGCATTTTGTGACTCAGTGGTATAAGCGAGTCGAATCTTTTGACTCTGCAAACCTCGAAATGCTTAAATGCCGAAGAGGCTTCGACCAACAATTATCCCCCTGGGATATGACTTGGTCCATATAACCACTTCTCATAAGACCGCAGTCTTATTCCCTTCGGGAATTATCAATATGAGAGCCCGACCTCTTGTCAACGGGACTCCCGAATTCCCGATTTCTGATTTCCCAAAATGGCCTTTGTCACATTAGCCCTCCTGGCTATGCCCTGATCCAGGTGACCATTCCTCATAAGACCTCCATCCTATTTCTTTCAGGATTTATGAATACGAGAGCCTGACCTCTTGTTAACGGGACTTCCGAAATCCCAAAGTCTGAAATCCTGATACCAACTCCTCTTTCATGACTTTTGCCTCTGTTCACGAGGGATTAACCCTCATGCATCTCCTGACAGATCCAACGACTGTCAGGTTTTCTAACTAAGATCTAATGGTTCAGATTTGTCCCGTGCTGTGCACTCTCCCGCTGCTCCCTGGACGTGGAAAGACCAACGGTCTAGATACTCCCACAGACCTTGGGGATCTACGGTCCTGATTTCTTCACTAATCACGAAGATAAAGGAAAAGGGTTAAGGCATTTAATGCCCTCATTTCTTTCTCCAATCTAACAGTCGTGAATGACAACAAATCTGCCGACAAGATCTCATCCATCAATCGATACTGATCCCTACGTGGCTATTTCGATATTTTGAGAGGCCCATTCTTCCTCATACAGGATTACTAATACTTGCACCTTCAAATCCTTTTCAGGTTCTTGGTAAGCTTTCCAAGAAGGGTATCTCTGTGGAAAGATCGATTCTGGGTATTCCTGGGGATGAATAAGGGTATAGATTTCCCGAAAGCAGACTTGAAGTCTGAATTAGATCGGTATACATATATATAAATCTATCTATAAACATAAGCCATACATGGTCCTTCCAATAAAAGCATGAAACCACCATTTCTGATCAAAACACCACACAGACAGTCTTATACTCAAACCATTCATAAACTACATAGACTATATGCATACATGTCAGCATATAAATTTCAAGATGCAAGATGTAAAACATTTATCAGAAATAACACCCGATGTGATTGCAACTGCTGAGAGGGGTGCTCGTTTCCACCCAAGCGTAGGCTCAATGACTCCCAATGGATTTACCACTAGCCACCCCTGAGCTGAGACCACGATGTTGTGAGACTGATTCTTTGTTTACCAGTGACCGAGAACGAAGGTTACTCTCCTTCTTCTCTGCTATCACTCACTCTGTATTTTTCCAAATTTCTCCTTCTTCTTTCCCTTGCGTCTGCCCCCTTGATTGCCCAGTCTTCCTGCCTTTTCTCCTTTCGGTAAGGTTGCATGTGGCACGATTTTCCTCGCAGTAGTCAAGTCTAAGGACTCTATGGATGGGTGGTTCACCCCCATCCCTCATTACTCATGAGGATCCATTTACCTACCAACCTGGCAAGTCATTTAATTCGAGGCCAACAAGCCGCTCTTGGTTCTTCGGGCCAGTGAAGTCCAAATACGGTATTGGTTTCGGTGGAAGTTAAAACCACCTTTCCAGGTTCCTTCCACCACCTTTCTTTAGCCATTGTGGTCTCTTTTTCAGTACATTCCCTCTCAGCAGTCCTGCAATATATATATTCATAATATTATTCACATTCATCGACCTTTTTCACAAGGTCCATTCACATCACACATTCACATTTCTGAGTTTGCCACAATACTTGGCCAGTATAGTTATTTTTATAGACTGGGGGAAATAGGGTGTTACATTTACCCTCTATGTCTTCCCATTAGTCTGAGTATGATAGGTTGTAAAAGGGCAATTTCATTTCAAAACCAACAAACAAATATTTCCAAATGTTTGAAGTAAACTTTGTATCTCTCCCAGATATAATTTCCTTAGGTTGGCCATGTAGTATGAATATCTATTTCATGAATATGTTTTCAGTATCTATTTCCTTGCAAGTTGACTTGACAGGTATGAAGTGAGCAACATTGCTTAGTTTTTCCACAACTACCATGATGACATCGTTCTATTTGGATGATCTTGGTAATCTTGTGATGAAATCCATGGAGATGGTTTCCCATTTCCATTTGGGGATCGGTAGGGGCCGCAACATCCCTGCTGGGTGTCAGTTCTCTACCTTGAATTTCTGACATTCTAGACACTTAGCTACGTAATCAAATATGTCATTTTTCAGTTTAGACCAATTGAATAGTTTCCTAGTGGTTGTGATCATTTTCTGATAACCAGGATGACTAGTATATGGTCTCTTGTGTAGTTCATCCATTATGAAACTGTTCAAGTCATCACAAATTAGAATATACAAATTTCTCTCATAAGTCAGTAGGTCATCATTAAGCATCTGATAACCTTCATACTTCAATCCTTTGGGCTCTTTCTTTAGGTATGATGTCACAGTCTTGAAAAATGCATTTGTCTTGTGTGCAATTTTGACCCTCTCTTTGATGTCTAATTCATTGGCGCTTATAGTTGCCAAGTGACCTACTTTCATACTTCTACTAAGGGAATAAACCACCCTATTATCCTTTCCTTTGAGATGTTTGATTTAAAAATCAATATCACTAAGGAGAACCATCCACCTAGCTTGTCTCACATTGAGTTTTGGTTGGTCAAACAAATACCTCAATCCACTATGGTTTGTCATAAGAAAAAATATCCTACCTAGGAGGTAATCCCTCTACATATTTAAAGCATGCACTATGGTAGCCAATTCCATATCATGGGTCACATAATTCACTTCATTCTCATTCAATTTTTTGGACTCATAGAAAATCACATGTCCTTCTTGCATAAGGACTCATCTGAGACCTTCCTTGCAGGGATTTGTACACAAGGAATTATTTTTTTGGATATGAAGTATTCATCACAGGCACATTGGTTGGAAGGTATTTCATCTCTTTAAATATTTCATCACATTCTGATTTCCAAATGAATTTAAACCCCTTTTTATGAAGAGAGGTGATTGGAAAACCAATCTTGGATAATCCTTTTATGAATCTCCTATAGTATCATGCTAGGCCAATAAAGGATCTGATATCAGATACATCCTTTGTGGTAGGCCAATCCATGATGGATTTAATCTTTCCAGGGTCAACTCCCACTCCTTCCTAAAAAATAACATGTCCTAAGTAATGGACTTGTTTCTAGAAAAAGTCACACTTGCCGATTTTAGCATAGAGGTGATGTTCTCTTAGTACCTAGAGTACTAGATTGAGATGTTGTTCATGCTCTTCTCTATTTTTGGAATAGATTAGGATATCATCAATGAAAACCAATAAAAACCTATCCAAGAACTTTTTGAATATGTTATTCATTAGGCACATAAAAGTGGTTGGTGCATTGGTAAGCCCAAATGGCACCACCACAAATTCATAGTGACCATATCTTGTCCTAAAGTTTGTCTTGTGGATATCTTCATCTTTAATTCAGACCTGATGGTATCCAAACCCCAAGTCAATCTTGGAGAATATGGTAGCACCCATTAATTGGTCAAACAATTCAAATCCTTAGAAAGGGATACTTATTCTTGATGGTCATCTTATTAAGTTGTCTATAATCTATGCATAGTTTGAGTGTGCCATCTTTCTTTTTCACAAAAAAGGCTGGTGCTCCCAATGGAGAAACACTAGGCCATATGTATCATTTTTTCCACATCTCCTTCAGCTGTAGTTTGAGCTCAAATAGATCTGGTGTACTCATTCTATAGGGTGTTCGATACATTGGCACTGCTCCTAGTACAATTTCTATTGAAAAATAAATATCCCTCCATGGAGGTAGACCTAGCGCCTCATCTGGGATTACATATTTATATTCTCTCAATATGGGATGGTATTCTAGGATGGGTCTGTATTTATCAACATAATTTAGTACTTGTATTGCATATAAGGGACATCCCTTTCTGCAATACTTCTTCACTTGGAGGGCTGATATTTATCTAACTGAGACAAGATTTTGAATCAGTTGTAGGGTTACCCTTTTTCCTTCTTCATTTTCACACTCCAAAGTTTTATTGTAATAGTCCAAATTGGTTTTTTGGCAAGCCAACCACTCCATGCCAATAAATAGATCATAAGATCCTAAAGGAAGTATGTTTAGGTTTGCTTGGATTGGAAAATCACTCATGACAAATTGGCATGATGGTATGACCTCTGTTAATTTTCTTTTCATTCTAGTCACTACTTGTACTAGCCATGATTTAACATGTTTAACTTGTTGCAATTTACATTTCTCAACAGTTTGAGGGGAAACATAACTCAAATTAGAACCAGGGTCAATTAAAATGGAAACAAGATGGTTGGAAATCGTACCTTCCATGTCCACCACTAAATCTTGGTGGTCAACTTGTCTATTATCCAAGGCTGCATAAATTTGTGGCAGGCTCCTAGCAACATCATTGATTGTGGTATCCTCTTGGATGTTGCATACCCTTCCAGGGTTTTGTTTCCTATGAGGATAGTCCCTCAACACATGTTCCTCTCCACAACCCCAACTTTTCAAGGTTTTTCTCTTTGTGTTATCAATATTACTTGGAGCTACTATGAATGGTTTATTTCCACTCTGGGATGGAAAATTTTGTTGATGCACACTTCTGGAAGGAAGGATCATCCTAGATCTCTTACCATGCCTCTTAAATATCGATGATTTAAACCCATTGTTCCTGAATTCTAAATTTTTTTTCTTCTTCTAGTCTTCACAGGGCTTTGTCTTACTCTTGAATTGCTCATAGAAATACCTTGATTTTCAAATAATATATTCTAAGGTCTTTGGCTCATAAAACTCAATTCTATCTTGATAGGAATGAGGTAATCCACTAATAAACCATTTTCATTTTTACCTTTTCATCCTTTATGTAGGGTGCATACCGCATCAGCTCAAGAAATTTGTTGATATACTCATCTATGGTGAATTGTCCCATCTTGTGTTCATAGAACTCCTTGGTTTTCCCATCAAAGTACATTTCTGACAGGTACTTCTTCTTGAAGTATTTCTCAAATTATTTCCATGAAAAGTCCTTCTCATGGACTCCTTTCACATTCCTAAGGTCTTCCCACCAAATGGAAGCTTGCCCATTCAAGTTGAAAAGGGTTATCCGAGCCTTTAAGTTTTCAGAGTAGTCATGGAATTTGAAGTACTTCTTCAATCCGATTAGCCAAACTTCTTCTTCTTTCCCCTTTTTATTCTCTCCATCGAATGTGAGTGGTTTGTCTTTCTTGAATTATTTAGGCTCATGATTCTCAAAATATTTCCTCTTCTTTCCTCTTGTATGAGAATGGGAACTAGTTTTACCACTAGAAGATTCCTTGGAGTTTTCATTGTCCTCACCATAAGAATATTTCATTGAAAGTATCTTGGCTCCATGTTAGGCCTTCTTTGAGGTGCTCATCCTGGTGTGGCCACTTTCAGAACCATGCTTCTATATCTCAGGTGGAATTGGAGTTTCCATGGTATGATACCTGTTCACATGACTGGAAGATGGACCATGTTGTAGTTGCCTTTGTCTATATGATAGGATTTGTAGTAGGACTACATTAATTTTGTTTTTTTTTTCCTTCTCCTTGATCAACATTTCATTGTCAACCTTGTAACTCTGTAATTCTTCCATGAGGCTTCTTATAGATTTGGATAAATTTGGAGGGGTTTCCAATGCCCTCCTTTCATTAGATTCTTCCTCTCTATTGTGGGCCCTCTCCCCCAATTCCTAATGTGTCACCATCCTTTACGTCGTAGTCCTCATGTTGTTCACTAACTTCTTGAGTGCAGATAAAACATTTTTTGTTAGTTACTAATATACGAATTCATGAACAACACATATCATTGCAAGGTGAAGTCAATTCTTGATTTGGAAACATTAGTAACCTATAGTACAAACTTCGAAAACATCTATCAATAGTAGAAGGTGTCTTTCCTCTCTTCAGTATAGGTTCAAACACGTTTCTTATAGAGGGGGTAAGGTAGGGTGTTACCCCATAGGTTCTCTAAAAATATTTTTATGAAGCTCGTGCATGAGCCCAAGCAGCCCAAGTATTGTTTACATGCTCTTCTACCAATTTGTAACACACCCAACCCCTAAATATCCTTTTTAGGGATGAGGCATCAAATTTTCTCTCATCCTAACTATCTAAAATCCTAAATCGTGGATCTTCACTAGTTACTACTCATCATGATATTTCCATCAATCACCATCATACTATAATTTGATATCGCGTATGTAAGTTATGGCTTCCCGAAGCTACCTAGGCCTTATCAGTTGGAGTATTTGGAATTCAATGTTGAACATATTGTTCTCTAATCCTCGAAGTCCTGAAATCTCACCATGTGGCTCTATCCATTTGGCGATCAGTGGTCAATAACGTCCCTTCCTTTATATTTTTCAGGGATTGACAATCGAGGATCGAAGCCTTATTTTTTTTGCATTCAACGATCGATGGTCATTATTGAATGTTTGACCTTAAGAGATCAACGATTTCCATTGAATGTTCCATTTACCACACTATGAACAAACTCCCAAACTCTTGAAATATCGTCATGTGGCCTTGGCCCTTTGGCGTTCGACATTTGACATTTTACTATGGATGTTCCTAATTATAACACACCCCAAAACCCCCAAAACTATCCAAACTTACAGAATCTTGGACACGTCACCAACTCTTTTGGCTAGGCGGGCACAATTCAACAGTTGACTTGTGGCAAGGGTCAAGCAGTGACACATGTCCTCCTTAGGGGGTGAAAAATTTCCTTCTCTAACAGGAAAAATGGGTATGTGAATCATCTAAAACTAGACGACACGTGGCATGCATAATGTGGGTCTGGGTCACCTCGAATGATGTTATCAAGACACATCATCATAGAAGGATAACTTCTCGGTCCTTCAATCTAACGGTCCACAATATTCCATGTATATCCATAGATCGACGGTTCTCATCACTTCGTGGCTTCGGGCTTCAACGCTTGTTGAATCATCTTGATGAAAATCCCTCGAAGAGATAAATATTCAGACTCTCGGATCTTGCACCACATGTCATCTTCGACCAACAGTCGATATTTACTCCAGCATTTGCAACTTTGACGGTTTTCACATGTTGAAAACCCTCATCCAAAATCATCCATAGTATGAAATCTCTGAACCAAAGGATCATTTTCCATGTACCCGTTCATCCAACTGTCCTTGTTACTTTGGTAGTTCAACATTTTGGGAGTTCAACATGTATCTCTTGGATTTCCCTCCAGGCCATGCTAGATCTATCACCACATGTACCTAGCCTCTATGATGACAATTTAATATGTCTTGTAGAGCTTCAGGTAAAAACACATGTCCCTATATTGTTGAATACTTGGAATCCTAGATAACCATGGATCTGTGGACATGTGTCCCTCTAGTTCAACGGTCCAGATTTACTCTATGACTCTGGTGTTTGGGAATTTCGGTGCTAGACCATTCCAAATCTCCCTAAGTAAAAATTCACTGAAGCACTTAACGCTTCCTTTCCTATGTCAAATATGATGGATGAGAGAGATCTAAAGGACATCCCTAAATCGATGGTCCTCATCGATTCGCAACTCTGACCTTCGACTAATTTCGAGGATTGTGGATTCACAAGTCCCGAAGTCCAGAAGCCAAAAGATGTATCACCTTTTGGACTAGCACAGGGTTCCCAGACCCCGGTCACATGGATACCTTGGGAATTCTAGGGACTAAGAATTAATGCTTTAGAAACAATTAGGTTAGGCACATGGGCATGAGCCCTCAGTCAAATAGGTGAATATTCTAAGGGAAAAAATCCTTTCTCCCGTAGAATTCAGACTTAACATTCCCGCTAAGGTAAACTTCACAGGGTTGGAGGGGCTTAGGTGTTTCATTCAATCATACCCATTGTCTCCTATGGATTCACATATCATGACTATATAGCAACAAAAATGAGATAAATTGAAAGATCATATAGATACACCATTTTATAGAAATCACAGAGCTTTTCTAATAATTGTTCAAATACAGAAATATTGAATAATAAACTCAAATATTTCATCATCACATTCACTATAGTGCACATAGTATGAAAATACTTATCATAATAGGAAAATGTGAAGCAACTGCTGAAGGGGTGCCTATTTCCTCCCAACCATTGGCATAGTCACTCCTAATGTATTTACCATTGGCCACCCTTGATCTAGAGCATGATTCTTTGAGAGACATTCTTTCTCTTTTATCCACAAAGGTTAGGGACGAAGCTTACTCTCCTTCTCCCATAGGAATTGGTTTATGGTTTTATCTACTCCAAGCAAGGAGTTCTGCATGAGTAATTCTTGAGTCACTCGTCGGCCTCATTTATCAGCTTGTAGAATAACTATGCCCTAGGATTAATACCAACAAAACAAGATTTCTTCAAAGCTCTTATCTCAACCTATGAATCGAAGTATATTCACTACTCTTTTCTGGAGATTGTTTTTCTCTACTCTCCTATCTCGCAGATCTATCTCTATCCCTGAATTACCTCCTTTCTTTCCTTCCTCAACATGGTTGTGTGGGTCTAAATCCAAATTCATGGGTAGGCCTAGAAGCCTTACACATGGGTAACCTACCCCATCTCCTCATTAACTCTTGGGGATGGACTTCCAACTACTAGCCTGACTGGTAATTCATTTATGGGTCAGAGGACTATTGAGCAATTAAACGCAGTAGGTACTAGTCTAGTGAGGGTCATCTCAACCATTCTTGTTTTCCCTCACCATCTCTCTCATATCATCCATGGTCTCTCTTGGAAAACTTTCCACGCTTTAGCAGTTGTGCAACACATTCAAATTCTATTAGTAACATAAATTTATACATTGACCCATTTATACAAGGGTTCATCAAATCAAACATTCACACATATTTATTCCACCATAGTCTCTTTTCCAGTTATAGTTATATTTACAAACTAGGAGAAACTGGGTTATTACAAGATCTCATCCAAAACCAATTTTTGGGGGAAATAAGGGATGGAAAAACCACTCTCTTTTAGGATGATGCATGGAAGCAACAATATAAATGGTCACACAATGTTAGTATCTAATATCTTAGGACAACTATGATAGCTCAAATCCAATCACTTGTAGCCCACTATTGGCTCTCTACCACAACTTATCCTCACTAGTGAATCTGTCTTCCCGACAATCACTGGAAGAATGTCCTAAACCCATACAAACTACAATCCTTCTTGAAAGATATGGATATAAATAAAATTAAAATCACCCAGTGGAAGGACCATCTGACATGGGAAGCTCAACAAGTGGAGACTTCACCATTTCATAAGCCTACAACCTTTCAACTATCCATTTCCAACTTCCAAAGCAAGAATTATGGGAAAAAATATGGCTTTAGAAACTTTGGCCAAAAGTATCAACTTTCATTCAGTTGATGGCGCACATAAGAACTTTTTCATCGGACAACCCCCTCAAGAGAGGATTCTAAGGGCCTTCAATCTTCCCCCTATGCCAAGCCTATTTGGAAAATATTGAACATCTCTTCAACTCTTGCCCTTTTGTATTGGATTTATGTGATCAAGGAACAACAATATCCAGCCACTCCAGTAGGGATCCCCAAAGCAGTCAAAACACCATTGAAACCTAACCTTCTATCATCACTCAAAATCCAATTGTTAATAGGACTTGGTGTTTACCTCCAAGGATGGTAGTGGAGGGAGACTCTCAGTTGATTACCAGAATTCTAAGATACCTTGAACGTGGCTTACCCCTTCACAAAGTCTCAACAAGTTGGCATCTATATTTTTCTATGGAATGAATAAATAATCTCCTCCAACAGACCCTGGCCCTTATTTTGTCTCATGACAGAAACTCTACAAACAAGATAGCAAAAAACATTTCCAACACGGGAATCCAACCTGATTGCGACTAGTGGGACCAACCTTGGAATAGCCAACATCATAACGCACTTATAGATAAATTCTATGTCCTTGCTTCACAGGATTACCAACCATGGATGGGGTGACAAGGAGGATGGGAATTAAAAGTGACAGGTCATTCATCCATGTGGACTATTATTTGAATAACGCCTCTCAACACTCGAACATGAATGAAACCATCCAAGAAGTTGAGCAGTCTAAATTACACTTTCTATGTTTGATTCTTCACACCAACGAAAAATCCTAGGTATATGGTACCCAATTGGACCAACCTTGGGATAGAAGAGAACATAGAGATACAGTGAAACCCAACTTCTATTATTGAATAAGATAGAAAAACATTGTAGAGAACAAACTCAAAAAATGGGGTAGCTTATCTCTAAAAAGAAAGAGATGTTGGATACGCTTCATTCAAAAGAAGCTTTACATCACACTCCATTACATGATTAAAGGGCCTCCTTCACCTCAATTATATATGAGAGAGTGAGAGGAGAACAATTCCCATGATGCATGTGGGATAAATTGGACTAAGTTTATAAAATGCCATAGGCATGTAAAAGACTAGGACTTCCATGGCAGTCACCCATCCTAGTACTTCTCTAGCTTGAGCGCGCTTAATTGCGAAGTTATAATGGGATCCAATGCATAAAAGATATGTTGTAGACATATACATAAGACCACTAGGAAATCATTAAATGATGTCTTTAATTAACAAATGAATATGACATTCAATTCCATTCACCATCAAAGGGTGAATATCATGGTTTATCAAAACCACAAGCTCAATATGGTGATTCAGTGGAAGAAATGGATGGCCACTCAGATCCATATGGATCATTCCTACCCCCTTAGGAAGCAATGCTCCCCATTGCATCAAGTGTTGGATCATGTTGTCATTGATGCAAATGGTGTGATTGATTGATGTCATTTATTGATGTCAAGTGATTGATTGATGATTGATGTAATGTAATGAGAATTCATAGATGAAGATGGATCAATGAGTTGTCACTGATATGACGAAGATAGATCAATGAGTTGTCATTGATACATGATGAAAATGGATCGATGTGGTTTCATTGGTATATTATGCATTGTTGAAAAAATGTATAGATGACTCATTATTGTTGATAAGGTGCAAAAATGGATGAACTCCAAATTCGTCCCTTTATGGTGAAATCCCTCATGGGAAGATTCTTTGTGGATTGAGTTATCCTAGAAGAGTGGTTGAGAGAACCCATGCTTGTATGTGGAATAATGAGATGAATATAAATGAAGTTGTTGGTGAAACTATCCTTGATGGATAGTGCTTGTCATGCCATTTCCAGTGGTATGTGGAATGTCACATAACTTCTCATGGTTTGAGAGTTATGGCCCTATGAAGTTGAAGGACCCCCATGTGTTGGCTTGAAGCCCCAAATGGTCAAAGAAGTCAAAGTGACTTAAAAGAAGAAATTATTATTTAAATGATAAAGAGAAGTGACAAAATTAAGAAGGAATATTTAAATGATAAAGTATTGGAGAACTTTCTATTTATGGAAAGTGGTTAACCCTAAAATAAGGAAAATAGGTTAAGTGACCTAGAAATGGGTTAAGTGACCTAGAGGATGAAAGTATAAATAAGATATCTATGGTCTCTTGTATATAATCATTTTTGTGGATCAATGGAGAGTTTCTTGTGAGATTATCTTGTGGAGTATTGATGGAGATATTCTTGCGAGAGAATATTTGGTGTGGATCTCTTGAGCATGATTGAAGATCTATTCTAAGGAAGAAATCAAGAGGAGGATCTCATGGATGCATCAAAGTTTCAAAAGTGTCGGAGTTATTCATGAAAAAAGTCTCGAAGATTCAAAAACCCTAGTTTATGAGGTATACACGGGTTGTATTGGGCCAGGGCGCCTACACACGCCAGCTATATGAGGACAGGGTGCGTATAGTGGATAGAATGGTGAAGACTTGTGTTTGAGCTGGTGCCAAGCTCTTGGATGATGAGAAAGGTTCCAGATCTACATTCTATGGGCTTAGATCTATCACCAATACACTGGTATGGTTACATTATTGTCTTGATGGATACTATTGTTTGATGTGTTGTGAATTCTTAGGTAATTCTTGATATGGATTCTATGATGTGGTTCAGTCTGGTTGATTTGGATGATGGAGTGATAAGTACTCTTTTGATTTAGTGGTGACATGATTGCTATGGTATACTAGTTGTTTAGACATGATTGAGATAGCATTCATATTGATTTGTTGTGGAGCATGAGCAAGCTATTGGAGAGCTTGGATGTGTTATGACTGGATGATGGTCAGATTGGACAGCCAGAGAGAGAAGAGAATGATATATTGATTGAAAAGAATCTGAGTTGATCTTAAAGGACAAACCCTAATAGCTCAGATGGTATACACAGGTTGCTATATACATTTACCGCATGCATATGTGGGCTGTAGTGAGATAGGGCGTGTACACACGCTAGCTGCACTACTGACAGTTTGCGTACCTGTTGACAGATTGATATATGTTGAGGATTTTTTTGTCAGCTCAATTGGTGCTGAGGGTGTAAGTTGAGTCTTGCATTATAGAGATGGTGCTCTTGTAGAGTTGTACCCTATTCAGTTGTTGTTGGAAAAACCCTCGGATTGTTGTCCATAATAAAAAGAAAAATTGTACATACATCTTGTGTTCATTTTGTTCCCTGTGGTGATGACTTGCTGATGATATATTGTTGATATATGTTCACATATAACTGGTTATAAATGAAAACAATGAGTAATAAGTATATGTTGAATGTTAACTAAGGAGTTTTGTGTAAGAGGGAAGTTTTGAAAAAAAGAGCCCCAGACTCATTCACCCCCCCTCAAAGTGTGTTAGGTGTGTCCAACAATTGGTATCAGAGCAGGCCTTCACTACAAGTCTTAACAAGCTTGAAGGAGATCCATAGACACATAAATGGATGATGAAGTTCCAATACTTGATGAGGAAAACTATTCTACATGGATAATAGAGATGAGATTACATTTGGAGACAATGGGAGTAGCAATTTGGAAGGCAGCCATTGGTGGATCCGTTTCATTGAAGAACAAGTCAAAGTTTTCCACTCAAAGGGAAGAAAAGAAGAATAATGCATTGGCTGTCAATACCATTCTTAGTGGACTCTCAAGCCCTATCAAAGAGAGCATGGGACAATGCACTTCTGCCAAGGATCTATGGCTAAAGATAGAGGAGACATATCAAAAAAAGAAGGAAAAGGAAGATATTGAAGATCACTCCATAAAGATCACTAAAGGTAAAGAATCTCCCAAAACCCTTGATTGTATTATTTCCAAATGTGATTTTGAAAACATTTCAAGTGAAGATAAAGAATCAAGTGATGATGGCACAAAGGAAGATCTTGAAGACATTTCAAATGAAGGAAAAGAATTATGTGTTGATGTTGGCAAAAAGGAAGATATTTCAAATGAAGGTAAAGAACCCTCAAAAACACTTGATTGCAATGATGATGATGAATTTTTCTCTACAAGTGGAGAAGAAGATCTAGAAACAATTTGTGTAAAGTTGGATGGTAATTATCCCATGAAAAGAATATAAGAAAATCTATTAAAACTTCAAAAGGAGGTTGAAGAGGGTTTATATAGAGATAGAAGTGATCATTTTTGTACACACTATAACTATCTCTCGGATAGCACTAAGAAGTTTCTTAGGAGAAGTCTAAGGCACATCTTGAAGTTAAAATAAATTATCAAGGAACAAGAAGAGAGCAATAAGACTCTATTAGAAGAAAAGGAAGAAGAGATCACAAGACTAAATAATGAAAAAAAAGATGTGAATGTAGATGATGAAATTAGCAAAAGTTTTGAAACCATTGTCAATCTCAAGACCCAAATTGAAGAAGCGAAAAGAATAGAGGAACTATTAAAGATTCAAATAAATGAAAAGGAAGAGTCTTGTTGTAAGTTAGAAGATGAAATTGTTGACCTTAGAAAGAAGGTACAAAAGTGAAACAAATTCTTGAATAGGTCAAGAATCTTGGATGAGATCTTGGAAAGTCAAAGATCACCATGTGATAAATTAGGTCTTGGATACAAAGTAGAAGATACACATGTTGAAGCAAGCACCTCAAAGAAGCATGAGGTAATTCCATCAAATAAATAAGACAATGTTGCACAAGGCAAGGAAAATGTCAAAAGAACAAAGCAAGGAAGACATCAAGAATGTATTCTTGGGACACCAAAGCAAAGGTATGAAAGTATTTTTCATGGGTATTGTTATTCATGTAATGGATATGGTCACAAAGCTCTTGAATGTATATCTTATGAAAATAAATATAATGGAAGATTTTATAACACCGTGAGGTGTTGGAGATGTGATCAAGTAGGACACATTGTTGTTCACTGTAACTCCATGAGATGCTACAAGTGTAGTGGTTTGGCGATAAATCCCAAGAGTGATGGAACAGAAGAAGAAAGTCCATGATGAGGAATTCACATAGCATGGCTAGAAGAAGGAATGAAGTAAGGAAGGGAGACATCTTTGAGAAGATGGATGCTCAGAGCTCAAGTTCTGAAGAGAAGGGACGCCTACATAAGTGGGTGAAGAAGATAGAGAAGCAAGAACATAATGACAGACTAAAGGAAATCTTAAGTAAGTCATATACTTAAGCATACATGGGTGATAGTGGTATCAGTTGTGTACATACGTAGGCGGGCATTGTATAGGTCACTTACATATGCGATATGTTGTGCGGAAGACCGTGTATGTGTGATAAAACCTTGGGAAAAAGGAAATGCACATGATTTTCATCTTGATGTGATGGTGTAACTCTGTGTTGCAGCGTCTGACATTTCTTATTATAGGTTATGACACTGTTTGCTGCATGTTTTCATGATTCTATATTGGATTATTTAAGGTGATGATGTAAAATAAAATCTTGGGTGCATGGAACTAACCCATGAGTATGGATTGATGCATTTTCTGTTGAAGAACAATGTTGGTTATGACAGTGAAATTATGACACCTTGGTTATGTGATATATCTTGATGATATATTGGAAGCCTACTTGTTGGAAAGATTGATGCATGCATTTAGCATATGAATGGGCTACACATTGGGACATGTGGTTGTGAGTTGATGAGGTGATCATGTTGTACATCATTGATGATTCATAGCTTGATCTATAATTGATACATGATTGGTACACTTGTAGATGGCATATGCTTGATGATACTACACCATTGGTAGTACTTAATTAGAACAAAAATTGGCATTTGTTTGAGATACATGATTGTGGAACTTGGTTCATGATGGAGACATATCATGAGTGATATGATACATTGTTTGGCATATTGGTAGATCCACATGGTTGGCATATTGGTAGATGCACATGGTTGGCATATTGGCATATGCACGTGGTTGGGATATTGGTGGATTCACAGTTGGCATATTGGTATATGCACATGTTGGCATGTTCATAGAGGCATATGATTGATACATTCCATGGATGATATGTTTTTGGCACATTGCATGATGTTGATGTACATGGTTGATGTACATAGGTATTTTTCATGATGAGCACATTTTTTGTACATGGATGTTGTGCACGGTGGGTATATTTTGGTACATGACTAATATTTGGATCATGATTCTTTATTTCATTGCTAACATATCTTTTGCTTCATGATTCTTGGTATGGGATGCGTTGGATGCATGAATAGGTCCAAGGATTGCTATATGGTAGCACATTGTTCATCTTGCAAAGAATATAGGGGGAGACATACCCATGGGGGGAGTCATTCTTCTTCCCATGATTCTAGGAGGATATATTTATCAGATGCATACCTAGAAAAGAGCCCTATATTTGAAGAAATATCAAAGAGGCATAGTTCTAGGGGGAGAAATGGTCACAGGGGGAGTATGAGTGATATATATTCAGCACTACATCAAATTCATATCCCTTGTTTGAAAGGGGAGAGATTATTAAGAGGAAGATCAAAGGCATTCAGATAGGGGGAGAAGCCCCAAGAGGAGAATGGCCCTTTTCCATTGATGTTAAAGGGGGAGAGTTAATCAAATTGATATGATTGATGTTTATTGATGAGGAGAGATAGTGACATTGACTATTGATGTAGAGCATGCTTTCTCTACATATTTGACATTCATAATTGGTAATTTTTGTTGACATCCATGTTAGTATTTCCATCAATGCCAAAGGGGGAGATTGTCAGATCATGTTGTCATTGATGCAAATGGTTTGATTGATTGATGTCAAGTGATTGATTGATGCCAAAGGTTTTATTGATTGATTGATGATTGATGTAATGTAATTAGATTGCATAGATGTTGATGGATCAATGAGTTGTCATTGATATGATGAAGATAGATCAATGAGTTCTCATTGATACATAATGAAGATGGATTGATGTGGTTTGATTGGTATATGATGCATTGTTGAAAAATGTATAGATTACTCATTATTGTTGATAAGGTACAAAAATGGATGAACTCCAAAGTGGTCCCCTTATGGTGAAATCCCTCACGGGAAGACACTTTGCAGATTGAGTTATCCTAGAAGAGTGGTTGAGAGAACCCATTATTTTATGTGGAATAATGATATGAATATCAATGAATTTATTGGTGAAACTATCCTTGATGGATAGTACTTGTCATTCCATTTCTGGTGGTATGTGGAATGTCACATAACGCCTCACGGTTTGAGAGTTATGGCCCTACGAAGTTGAAGGACCCCCATGTGTTGGCTTGAAGCCCCAAATGGTCAAAGAAGTCAAAGTTCCTTAAAAGAAGAAATCATTATTTAAATGATAAAGAGAAGTGACAAAATCAAGAAGAAATATTTAAATGATAAAGTATTGGAGAACTTTCTATTTATGGAAAGTGGTTAACCCTAAAATAAGGAAAATATGTTAAGTGACCTAGAAATGGGTTAAGTGACCTAAAAATGGGTTAAGTGACCTAGAGGATGAAAGTATACATAAGATAGCTATGGTCTCTTGTATATCATCCTTTTTGTGGATCAATGGAGAGCTTCTTGTGAGATTATATTGTGGAGTATTGATGGAGAGATTCTTGTGAGAGCATCTTTGGTGTGGATCTCTTCAGCATGATTGAAGATCTATTATGAGGAAGAAAGTGAGAGGAGGATCTCATGGTTCAACAATGTCGAAGATCTTGACGGAAAAAGTCTTGGAGATTCAGAAACCCTAGTTTTTGCAGTATACGCTGGTTTTACTGGGCCAGGGCACGTACACACATGAGTTGTATGAGGACATGGTGCGTACAGTGGATAGAATGGTGAAGACTTGTGTTTGAGTTGGTGCTAAGATCTTGGATGATGAGGCATGTTCCATATCTGCATTCTATGGGCTCAGATCTATCACTGAGACATTGGTATGGTTACATTATTGTCTTGATGGATATTATTGTTTGATGTGTTGTGAATTCTTAGGGAATTTTTGATATGGCTTGTATGATGTGATTCAGTCTGGTTGATCTGGTTGATGGAGTGAGTAGTACTTTTTTGATTTATTGGTGACATGATTGCTATGGTATACTAGTTTTTTATACAAGATTGAGATAACATTCATATTGATTTGTTGTGGAGAATGAGAAAGCTATTGGAGAGTTTGGATGTGTTGTGACTAGCTGGTGGTCAGATTGGATAGTCATAGACATAAGAGAATGATATATTGATTGCAGATAATCTGAGTTGATCTTAAAGGACAAACCCTAACATCTCAAAAGGTATACGCAGGTTGTTGTATACATTGGTTGTGTGCATACGTGGGCTGTAGTGAGTCAGGGAGTGCACACACACTGGCTGCACTACTGAGAGGTCATGTACCTATTGACAGATTTATCTTTGTTGAGGATTGTTGCCTCATCTCAGTTGGTGCTGAGGGTGTAAGTTGAGTCTTCCATTATAGAGCTGGTGCTCTTGTAGAGTTGTACTCTATTCAGTTGTTGTTGGAAAACCCCCCAGATTGTTGTCCATAATAAAAAGAAAAATTGTACATACATCTTGTGTTCTTTGTGTTCCTTGTGATGATGAATTGTTGATGATATATTGCTGATATATGTTCACATCTAACTAGTTATAAATGACAACAATGAGTAATGAGTAAATGTTGAATGTTAACTAAGGAGTTTTGTGTAAGGGGGAAGTTTTGAAAAAAAGAGCCCCACACTCATTCACCCCCCCCCTCTAAGTGTGGTAGGTGTTTCCAACATCAAGTTCCCTTGGGAGACGGGGATACTTTTTCTAAATCTAAATCTTGGTGCGTTTCTTTCCTTGTTGAAGAAGTTGTCCTACCTAGCTTATTGAAGGATGTCATGAACCTATTTCTAGAGGGGATGGATCCGTTCAACCACTCTAGCTACATGATCTACATGAGTGTGGGAGGAATCTATTAGTGAAGATGTAGTGTGAAGAGTATGAAGGGTTATGTTATAAACTTGTTTAACTGGGCAGTGTGGAGGCACCCTCATAGGTGCAACAAGAACATCTTGGTACTCTTCTACAATCTTGTTGATCTGATTCTGCTGGATAGAAAGGTCTTGGGTTGAGGATGCAATGGTTGTAGTTTTCTTCTATTCTCCTTTCGATTGGATTGTGAAGAGGATAAACTTTGCAGTATGAGAGATTAATTTGTGGAATTTTTTTGGTAGGACAATAGTCAGAACTACCTATGGTATCTAGTATAGCTGACCCCCCATAGTAACAATGATGCCACATGGCTGAGACTCATAAAAAACATGATGCCTCCACATATATGGTTGGCCTAATAAAACATCATAGACTTCCAGTTGGGAAACATCACACAATACCTCATCCTTGAAGGGCTTGATGCCATAGGACAGGTGACACTGTTGGTTGACATGAAGATCTTGACCTTGGCGAAGCCACCTGATGTTGTATGGCTGCAGGTAAGGTGTTGTTGGAAAATCAAAATGCTTGACAACCTCTACTGAGATGATGCTCTTTTGGCTTCCAATATCAACAATAAAATGAAGTTGGGTCCCCTTCACCCACATCTGTGAATGGAAGAGTCGCTCCTCCTCCTCAGGATCCTCTTCTAGTTGGATTGTTGTAGTTGAGATAGTAGCAATGGGTACTGAATCAATGAACTATATCCTTTTATTATTTTCTGAATCAGGGTCCAAGTCGGGGTTCGACTCTTTGTCTTTGAGCTCGACAACCAATTACTGTATTGAGCAACATTCATCAATATTGTGCCAAGGGCTGTTCTGGAACTCACACCACTTTCCAGTTTCTTTATTAGACTTCTCATTAGCCTTATTTTCCTTCATTTGGGACTGTCTCTCTTTAGGTTGGCCTTCCTTTCTCTATCCATGCTTCTCCTACTTACTCTGCTGCCTGAATTTTTGATCAATTTTGACTGCATATCGATAAGAAACTGCTAATGAGGATATGTACAAGAAAACCATATTTGTTTGGATGTACCTACGTATACCACTGGGGTACCTCAAAACAAGGTGTCATTCAGAGTCTTTGATACCCAACTTTGAGTGAAAGGTATGAAATATGTTGGTGTAATCCGACACCATCTGGTCTCTTTTCTGACGCATAGTTGTCCATCTCATGTATTAGTCATCATAGTTTTCGACAGGGTAGAACTCCTCCTTTAGGGAATCTACAAGGTCACCCAAGTGGGTTATTTACCTAATAGTGTAGATTAATATGCAATGTACCTCTTCCAGTAACCTTCCCACCAAGATATGACATGGGGAAGGGATTTAATGAGCGTGAAGGTGATCTTTTCACTGTCGGAAAATTTTTGGACAGAGTAATAACCTTATGGCATATTCAACCCTTTTTCTAGAGCATCTGCATCTATCTGGCCTTCAAATAAGGGGATATCAAAATTGAATTGTACCTTGAAGAGTGTCACACTTGTGAAATGGTTTCTTGTTAAATATGCCTCGATTGCCACCATCGATAGTCTTTGAAAGATCTGAGCGAAGTTGTCCATCATTGCATTCCTTTGTTTCATGATGGCTTCATTGAGAAACATATTGAAAGGATCTCCTGCTCTATCATCACTCTTTTCTTCTGCCATGGGAGGTCTCTTGGGCTAGAGAGGGTTGTTGTCCTCAAGTGAAAATAGCTCGAGACCCAAATCTCTATACCCTGGCCTCGTCCGGGACCTTCTCTGAAAAGTGACAAGGAGCATACTGCTCTAATACCACTGATCCAGATTATTTCAAGAACGACATGAAGGAAAAAATATAAATAATATATACCAACGAAATACAAAAAAATATAGAAGAGAACAAAGAGATACAGTGAAACCCAACTTCTATTACTGAATAAGATAGAAAAACAATGTAGAGAACAAACTCGAAAAATGGGGTAGATTATCTCTAAAAAGAAAGATATGTTGGCTATACTTCATTCACAAGAAGATTTACATCACACTCCATTGCATGATTAAAGGGATTCCTTCACCTCAAGTATATATGAGAGAGTGAGAGGAGAAAAATTCCCATGATGCATGTGGGATAAATTGGATTATGTTTATAAAATTCCATAGGCATGTAAAACACTAGGAATTCCCGGGCAGTCACCCATCCTAGTACTACTCTATCCTAATTGCTCTTAATTGCAGAGTTATAATGGGATCTGATGCATTAACGCTATGTTGTAGGGATATACATAACACCACTAGGAAATCATTAAATGATGTATGTAATTAACAAATGAAGATGACATTTCATTCCATTCCCCATCAAAAGGGTGTATATCATGGTTTATCAAAACCACAAGCTCAAAATGGTGATTTGGTGGAAGAGGTGGATGGACAATGAGATCCATCTGGATCAACTCTAGATTTTTATGTTCTCATAGCTCATCACTCAACACACACCTCATATAATTTCCAGCCCAAGGATGAGATGACAGAGAAGAGGTGGTTTCAATGCAATGGGACACCTGGCCACATGAGAGAGTATCTAGAGGATCCTTTGTTATGCTCAAACATTAATCAACATCACCACATGGACAATGTAATACCCCAAGGAGGAGCCCCAGTTAAGTCTATGTATTGTAAACATTTTTTATAGGCTGGTTAGCTAAGTGTATATAAGTTGGTAGGCTTATGTGTTTATTAGACCGGAGAGCCTAGGTGTTAAAGGCTAGGAGCCTAATTTTGTATATGTAATTATGCAGATCATTAATAAAATATATACATTGCTACGTGTTGATCGACCAYGAAGAAAGAGTGATGGGGGACTAATCTTCCACAAGGCTAGGTAATGGAAAGGGGGCTGAAAGGTTGGAAGAGGGGCTAAGATTGAGGGCTTAAGTCCTTGAATAATAATTTATTATTATTCCAAAGTGGTGTGAAATGTATATTTTTTTATCCTAAGTTCCTGGAAAAGGGAACGCATACTTGATGGAGTGCATGCAGCTTCATGGGTGACATGTGTCAGCCCAAGCACATGCAACTTAACCCAAGAATTGAGCCATGATGGGGGTTTGTCCTCCATTCTTGTGTCTATTTTCTAAACCATGTTTCTCTATGTTTGATCTCTGCATACCCTCGCGCATCTCTAAAAACCAGAACCGTGAAGTTGAACGGTGTATTCCTGTGAATCCTGTGGCCTCTGTATTCGACCTTTGCAATATTCATGCATGCACCTGAAACCCAAAATCCACAAGTCGTTCCACAATTCTTCCATACTCTACCTAAGTTCATTGGAATCCTTTTCGAGAATCATTTTTTCTCTGCACTAGACCTCTACATCACCATGCACCTCTAAATTTGACCCGTCTCTTCTGTGAAACCTCATCAAACTATAACTGTCTATGTTGCGTGTGTTATAACTATGGGTTGATTGTGGCCATGCAGTCTCTTGGATTAGCATGATTTGTTGCCATCATGTATTCCTTTTTGAGCCTTACTATTGTCCTCCTTGTGCTGGAACAAAGCTGAAGAAATAAGTTATTAGGCCCATGTGCAACACTCTCTCTAGGTGAGAGAGGTGGTTGTGGTTGAAGAGGTAGGTTGTCAGTCCTATCAGCAACTCTCTCCAGGTGAGAGAGTGCATGGAGGAAGTGAGAACTCCTGGAAGGGATCCTGTAGCTGCCATAGAGATTGGAGAATTCTAGTCCAGCCTTTTACTGAAGCCCAAGGCAAGGGAGGCTTAGCCGCCTAAGGACTTTCATGTGTGTCAATGAAGGTGTATACTCTTGGAGTGGGCCAAGCTTGTGGGGAATGAGAATGTGTGAGCAGTGGGCATAAGTGGCTCCTAGGAGATAATCCATCCTCATAAACTATGTGTCTTCCTATTGACCTTGCATAGCGTAGGATTCCCTGGCTCGGTGGAGCTTAGTCCCAACTCGGGGGTGACCTACTGCTGAGAGAGATGAGAAGCGTGGTCTAAGGCTAGGAGGTTCATGGAAGGTCTGCATGTAGTTGGTGGTGTTATTTCAGTTGAAAGATAAGTATAATTTATCTTAATTATTTTTTATGCATAATGCTTGAAATTTATCATGTATTCCATTTCATGTATGAATTACTGTTAATTCCATTAATTTTGTATGTTAGCAGTAATTATGTGTGTACTTTTTGGTAAGTCATTTAACTTCATTTAAATTCATACTATATATGTATGATATTATTCCACATAGTAGCATTTCCCGGTAGTGGAGTGATGGTCGGGGACATTACAATATGGTATCAGAGCCCATGGTTTCAACGTTGAGCCTGGATGGGCCAAATAAGTGGTATTTGGACCCAAGGTTTCAAGTAGAAATGGTGTTCGAAGGAACCATTTTTTAACCTTATAATGTTTTCGAGTGCCAAGGGGTTACTTGGCCATGTTATGAAGCTCAGGAGGAGTAGCGGTAGAATAAAACCTCAATTGGTGTGGTATTTGACCACAGAGAGAGAGTGCTCAACACTTGGAGTGATGAAGCCGTAGGATCTACTCAAAAGGAGAGGAAAAACCTTTACGACCATCAAATCTGGAGAAGGTGCAGAAAGGGTAACCTGAAAGCACTTCGGGCTTCATGACGTCGGTGAAACTGAATGCAAAGGTAAGAGAAAGGCTAAAACCTGAAGCTCTGAAGTCCAAAAGAAGTCTACACCGTAGATCATAGGAAAAGAGACTGATTGTTAGATCCCTGTCCAGGGAGGAGAAGGAAAGTCACTTCGGAGGATTTCAAGTGTGGATTGTGACAAACTCCTGAACTCCTGAAATAGATCGCAATCGTCCGTTGTGAAGGACACACAACAAGAGATCATGTACTTTGGGTGGAATTACTTCGTGAGGAGGAAAGTTCTGCGAGTTGAAACTCCCGAAGCTCGAAGTGTTGAATTCACTCATATCCATTGATTGTGAAGGAGGACATGCGTTGGTAGATCGTGAACTTCGGGGAAAAGTGCTTTGGGAAAGAGCGAGCATAGAGGAGTTGAAACTCTTGAAGCCTGAAGAGCCGAAGTGGTGAGTCATGATGATGTCACTTGGAGGTGGCATGGAAACATGGTATGTGTGCCACGTTTCAGTGGGTTTAGAACCCATGGAATATTGATATGGCATTTGGAATGTGACGAGTGTCACCCATCTAAATGCGCCACATATCAGTCACTACTATTCCACCATTTGGCAACCTGTATGAGTAGGGTTAGTGGGGCCCGAGGTTACGTAATGTAGTTAAAGTTCAGAGGACCCACAATGGTGTTGATCATGATACATCAAGATCAATGGCCAGGAGACATTACGGGGACCCAAGTTGCATGAAAGTTAATTCTCCAAGGAGGTCCCGCAATCCAAACCACGGTTTCACTGAGGAGTTACGTGTCAGCGTTAGAAGAATTTTGGGAGTAAAGTAGGGTTTCTACAAACCACTGTTGCATGCCCCCGCAATTGGGAAAACATTAAGTGATGTAACGTAATAACGTCATGATGCAGACCCCCTATCTCTCCTAAGGGTTGCGTGACCTCCCGGTCAGGATATTCAACTCAGGAGCTTGAATGACTCCTTGGTTCTGAACTGGAACCTTCAACAGCTAACCACAAGTCCTTGTCTGTGTTCTACCTGCGCAAACCAACACTAGGTGTGAGTCTCCACTCCACGTGACTGTAGGCACAACCAATATTGGGACCTTATAATACAAGGCATCCGACTCCTCCAAGTCCCAAAACCCCGAAAGGCTAATGGTCCTTAGGCTTCTCCACTGATGTGACTATTTGCTGAACCTTGGGGCCCACCTCTAAATGCATCGGGAATTCATGTATCAGGGATCTATGAAGTGACTCCCTCCCTAATCCTGATCATTGAAACCATCATATCCTCTTGCCTCAGATCAACAATCCTAAATGTTCGAGGATATGACAGTATTGATCTTGTCGAGAATTCACAAATTGGGGATCCTAGGTTGTTACTCCTTCACACTCCCGACTCCCGAAATGACGAACTTTCAATGTGCCAAATCAACAGCTCCCTCTCTTCTTCCTAATCAACGGCTATGGTCGAATCGACATTTCAGACTTAAGATATTTCGAAGTCTCACACCCTGAGCTCTTTTATCGAGTGATCTCCTAAACTGGGTGATCTGTTGACACATGTACCTACTGATCAACAGTTGTGATCCTTGCGGGATTTCGA
>JASDQU010103008.1:172179-184199 GCA_032191745.1 Picea mariana
TTTATTATTGTTGACCAATCGGTTACAAGCACAAAGCCTTAGAAACCCTTACTCTGCACAGGACAAAAGATTTGCGCAGCTCGCTAGATCCTTCTTCCTTTCCTTACAGCACAAAGCCTTCTATATCTTCACACAGGGACTTGCACTAATCTTTGCAAGTCTATAAAGAATGCACAAAACCTTTGATCACACATATCCCTTCTTGGCACTTAGCCTATATCACATAGATACAATATTCGACTACTACTACTTTCTTGCCTATCCTTCTATTTATACATACAAAAGTGACCTAAGTGTGGGTAAACCCATGGGCCAACATCCCTTTCCCATTACATATTCCCAAAACCCTAAAAGGGACCCAAAAGTGGGCTGAGATTCTACAATCTCCGCTTCGTCTGGCACTCCATCTTCGACAGACTGTCGAAGTCCCAAAAATGGTCAAACATGACCAAGATTATCCCAAAACTTGGTCAAGGGCCAACAAGGATTGTTGCCTCATCTCAGTTGGTGTTGAGGGTGTAAACTGAGTCTTGCATTATAGAGTTGGTGCTCTTGTAGAGTTGTACTCTATTCAGTTGTTTCTGAAAAACCCCAAGGATTGTAGTCCGTAATAAAAATAAAATTGTACATACATCTTGTGTTCTTTGTGTTCCTTGTGGTGATGACTTGTTGATGATATATTGTTGATATATGTTGCTGATATGTGTTGACATTTAACTATTTATAAATGACAACAATGAGTAATGAGTTAATGGTGATTGTTAACTAAGGAGTTTTGGGAAAAATATCCCTACACTATTCACCCCCCCCCCTCTCAGTGTAATCGGTGTGTCCAACAATTTCAACAACAGAAGCAAGGTATGTTGTTGCTATAGAGGCTAGTAAAGAAATGATTTGGTTATAGAGATTTATGGAGGAATTGGGAAAGAAGAAGAAGAATAAAAGGTTGTACTATGATAGTGAGAGTGTCACTTGTATTGCAAATAAATCATCCTTCCATTCAAATACTAAGCATATACATCTCATGTACCATTTCATACGATTCATCTTAGAAGATGGACATTTGAAGTTGGACAATATACACACTATCCAGAATCCTGTAGACATGTTAACAAAGGGAGTAATGAGGGAGAAACAAAGTTCCTGCTCATTTTCAGCTGGTCTTCAAGCATGAAGGTGAATATGAGAATTTTTCTAGGTCCAAGAAGGATCATAGTCCAGCAAATACAACAATGATGGAGTTGTTAAGATCAGTCTCCAAGTGGGATATTGTTGGTTGTGGAGCCTGATTATCTTCTTGATTCAGAGGCCTTTGTTTTCAGTTGTGTTTATACCCCATGAAGACTTTACACCCCATAATAATGTAAACTTCTCCATGCGGGGGAGTGCAGGGGGGGATTTCCCCCCCTACGGGGTCTGGGGGAAAGCGGGCCCCCGAAGGAAACACTGCCTTGTAAATGTATATTTTAATTTCATAGTAAATCTGAACCATTCATTATAAGGTCGTAGATCTTATGATAGAAGTTATGTTAGGGTTTTTTCCCTAGAAGGAAACCCTTTTTTATGAGGGAAATGTATTGCGACTATGTATCATTGTGAATATTGTATTCTGAGTGAGGAGATTGTGAGAAAAAGAAGAGGAAATTACAGTGGGTGTGTTGTAGGTTGTATCACTTCATTTGTTGGATAATAAAATGGAAGGACCTGACAATTTCTCCAGTGGACGTAGCCCACATTGGGTGAACCACGCATATCTGTGTCTATATTGTATTGTGTATCTTCTGTGTTTTATTGCCGCATTTGTTTTATGCTATTGCTTCACGATCCTATTTTTCTAACATGAAGTTTATGGCCTACAAGGTCCTTGTAGAAAATAAATTTGGATATTAACTTCAAAGGTCAAGAATAAATAATGGAGGAAAATATGTGAAGAATAAATTTACAAGTTACTGCACTACACAAGGCATCCAAATGCAACACATTGTTCAATATACACCACAACAAAATGGTGTTGCTGAGAGAAATAATTGCACACTAAAAGAAATGGCTAATCGTATGATCCAATCTAAGGGATTAAGTCTTAATTATTGGGTGGATGCCATTAACTATGAAAATTACATATTAAATCACACTCCTACAAAGTCTCTTAAAAATATAACACCAGAGGAAGCATGGAATAACATTAAGCCATATGTAATCCACTTTTGTCTATTTGACAGTGTAGCATGGGCTCACATTACTAATGAGAAAAGGAAAGCTTTCCATCCTGAAAATGAGAAGTGTATTTTTGTTGTTTATTCTGAATATGTCAAAGGTTATAGACTTCTTCAACCTCATTCAAATGAAATTATTATTCAAAGAGATGTTAAATTTGATAAAAATCTCTTGGATTGTGAGCCTAATTCGACATTTGTGCCTGCTTCAACTCGCAATCCATCTTCGACATTTGTGCCATCTTCTGTTCCTATTATGGTTTTTTCTTCTTTAGATTATGACATTGAGGATTAAAATCCACTTCGGCCTTCTCACTCTCCTCCAGTTGAATCCCATGAACATGAACCTACACCATCATCATCACTTCCTAAATGGGTCTGTTCAACACAAGATGTAGTTGATGATCTTATCAATGATCCTTCAGATCAATGTTAGACTTGTTCATATTTCCAGCAAGCGTCTTCTCTTTTGGCTCAAAGTTTAGAGACTAATGATCCAAAGAAATTTCAGACACTTCAATTCATCCAGATTAGGATACAACAATGAATGAAGAGTATCGCTCTTTGATGGGGAGCGATACTTGGGATCTTGTACCTCTTCCGAAAGGAAGAAAATTTTTCAGATGTAAATGGGTCTACAAAAATAAGTATGCATCAAATGGAAGTGTTGAAAGACACACGACTCGATTATTTTCCAAAGGAATCTCTCAAGTTGAAGGCATTGACTGTAATGAAATATTTCCCTTGTATCCAAAATTAATTCCATCCACCTTGTTCTAGCCCTTGCATCCTTATGTAAATGGAAGGTCCATCAGATGGATGTCAAATCCACCTTCTTGCATGGGGATTTTCAAGAATGCATCTACATGGAAGAACCTCCTGGTTATGTCCAGAATGACTCTAGCCTTGTTTGTCTCCTTAGGAAATCTGTTTATGGTCTTAAGCAAGCTCCTCGAGCTTGGTATGCCAAAATGGACAACTTTATTCTTGACACTGGATTTTCTAGATGCCATTATGATCCTAATGTCTATACCAAGAAAGCAGGAAGCCTTATCATAATCCTTGTTCTTTATGTTGATGACCTTATCCTCACTGGTAGTGACCCAAAAAAATTAAACCATGTGAAAAATGGTCTTAAGAAGAAATTTGAAATGACCAACTTGGGCGATTTACACTATTTCCTTGGCCTCCAAGTTTTGCAAACGAAGGAAGGAATTTATCTTTCCCAATCTAAGTATGCTTGTGACCTTATTCATCGCTTTCACATAGCATATTATAAACTATCCCCTACTCCCTTCCATTCTCAAGTCAAACTTGTTGCCACCTATACTTCTCCCAAATTTGATGCCACTTTGTATCGTCAGTCTGTTGGTAGCCTTTTATACTTGACTCATACCCGTTCTGATCTTCCTTTTTTTTGGTATTGTTTCCCGATATATGTAAGCATCCCATGAAATCCATTTGAAAGCATATAAAAGGATACTTCGATATGTATGGGGTATAGTTTAGTTCAGGATACATTATAGCTCAGGGGGGACTCCTTTATTGGTTGGTTTCACTGATTCATATTGGGTCGATGACCCCGATGATAAAAATTCTATTACAAGTTATGTTTTCATCCTTGGTTCAGGACCTATCACTTGGGCATGTAAGAAACAACAAGATATCTCTCTTTCTTCAACAGAAGAAGAGTACCAAATAGAGGTTAATGCAAGTTAGGAAGTCTTGTGGCTCCAACAGATCCTTTAAGATTTTGTATTCCAACAACAACATATGAAGACCCTCTGGTGCAACAATCAGAGTTTCATCAAGCTCGCCAAAGATCCATTTCAACATTAGCGTAGAAAACACACTGAGCTTCACACGCACTTCATCGGAAAACTCATTCATGATTGAGTTATTGAAGTGCTCTTTTTCCATATAGAAGATCAAGTTGTAGAGACTTTCACAAAGTCTCTTATAGAAGCAAAGTTTTCCAAACTTCAATCTATGTTAGGAGTTCTTGAAGTTGTCATTAAGGGGGGGATAGACTCTAATGCCTCCTTCCTTCTTCTATTGTGTCTCCTTTGTAAATCCTTCAATCCTATCCCAAGTTGTTCTTAAGGGGGGATGTTAGGACATTTAGACACTTAGGAGTTAGTTAAGATCAACTTGGTCTAATGTGTTGTTAGGTAAAAATGTGTTTCTTAGTGTGTTTCTTTAGTACACATTAGTATGCATTTGTAGTTAGGTAATCCAATAGTCACAATATGTTCTTGACATAGAGTGATCTGATGGATCATATTCTCCTCAATATTAATGTCTATATTGATACTTGGCTTGACACCCGATTGGTCCATGATCTCTATTTAAAGAGCATGGAGGGTCATTTGTCGATGATTGATTGTGAAAAACTCTCGTAAATCTCTCTGTAATATTTTATTTTTCATTCATAAATTTTTCCAAGTGGCCATGTTTTTTGGGGCTGTGGATGTTTCCCCATAAGGGTTTTACCAAGTGAAAAAATCGGTGTGTTTATTTTTGATCTGGTTGTGTGAGTGGTTACTGAAGGTGTTCATCATCTGCTGGAATACTTGTGTTGTCAAACAGTTACAACTTCACAAAGAAAGGATACGGGGTCATGTTAAGAAGATCAATGATCTATAATATGGTCCTTTTGAGGCGTTGTAAAATGTAGGTGATAATGCCTATAGACTTAGTCTACCCCCATATATGTGCATTTACATAGTAGTGAATGGGGAGAATTTGAAACTCTATAAGCCTTCCATGTTGGATTAGGAAACTGAGGAGTAGGTCCTACCTACCATAGAGGAATTAACATTAGAATCTCAAGTAGAGTTGGTAGAATATATAGCTTTGCAGAGGAATTCCATAACTACCAGACAAGGATAGCATGACCTTCGGTAGATTGGGTAGAAAGGACAACTTGTAGGTAAGGAAAAATGGTACTCTGAGAGAAGGTAGAGGAAAAATTTCCTAACCTCATTCAGTAAAAGACTTTGGTGACCAAAATACCCCCTAAATGGGGAGGTATTATCCATAATCATTATATAATGTTTCATCTATCTTGGTACTTTCTAAGTCGAAAAATGGGAGGAATAGGACCCATTTTAGTGGCAAGTCCTAGTTTGGAAATTTGGGGTTTGAAACCTTACAGAGCCATTTTGAAGCATCAAATGGCACTTTTAGGGGTAAAGCCATTGTGAGCATAGATCTTGTCCCTTCGTCATTGTTCTACACAGTGAGACCTTTCCTACAGTGTGAAAATTCACTTCAATTGGAGCTTGTATGCAATTATGTCTCCCACAAGTTGGCCTACCTTGTCGACCACCATGGTACTGATTGGATGCTACATCAACCCCTATTTCTCACACATGTGGGGGCTAGCCATGTGTGTAATTTTAAGAATATTCTAGAAGTTCCAATACCTAACACTAATCGAGGGTTGAGTCATGCAAAAACCCTACCTAGATGACTATCAGTCTATGTTAAACATTGGGATGCTAGGAGGATATTCCTTAACATTGTACTTGTTCCATAGTTGAGAAGAGCATTTAGGAGTGGGAGTTGAGAGAATAAAAAAGGAGGAATAATATTTTGTAGTAGTCATTCAAGCCATATTGTCAAAGGAAACTCCATAGTGAGTGTCTCTTTATTTGTATTTGCATTTTCATAACTGAAGAAAAGAGAGAAGAGCATACGCCTCACCATGTAGCTAGGGTTTCTCTCATTTTAGGTTTCTCATAATACATCTTGTGTTCATTTGTGTGGATTGTGCGTTCATTTGCTTGATCTTTCATTTTCATATTTGAGTTATTTTCATAAATTTGAGCAATAAGCTAGTGATAATAAATCTGAGATGTGTGAAAAAAACATGCATAATAAAATGTTTTCAAAACAATACAAGATATGTTATGATGAACTATTCTAATGGAATATCCACAATAATTTACAGATCAATTACAAAAGTGAGTAATTTTTTTTTTTATACCCTTCTATTATATAACATAATTCATTCAATGAAAAAACTAACTAAAAATTTATTGGGAATTCACAATTATATCTTTTTAACAATTAAAATTTAGAAATAAGAACAATAAATAAACCATACACATGGAAAGTTTCATATTGATTTACAAACCGTCTCCTTGAAATTGAAAATTATAAAAGAAACTAAACTCGTGTTTGAAAAAGTAAAGGTTTGTTTTTAATAACCCCAAATTAAATGTAATAATTGATGAGTGAAAAAAAGTTCGTTAATCAATACCAAAATAAATGTGAAAGTTTTTCCTTTAGGTAAAGAACACATTTAAATGAAACTCGTTGTAATAAAATAATGTGATACAATATTATTAAAATTTTTGTAAATGTAAAAAATTATAAAATTGTAAAGAAAATCACCTCATTTTGAAAGGAAAAAGTACAATCAAAATCATTTTCATTTTTCAATATTTTCATAATTAAAAGTTTTTTATTTTATTGGTTTAAATCGTATTTGTTAAAATCATTTTCACTCTTCAATATTTTCATAATTAAAAGTTTTTTATTTCAATATTTTTATAATTAAAAGTTTTTTTATTTTATTAATTTAAATCATATTTATTATGATCAAAGATTAATATACAGTTTGATAATGACAAACTTAATAAAAGAAAATCCATTCAATTTGTTAAGATATTGTACTACAACATTGTTTTGGTCATGTATTGAAATAGATTTTGCTAAGAAAATCTTATACATGTCGAGCTAAGATAGTAGAACTTTAAACCAAAGCCTTCAAATATTAGTATCTATATTTTTCACACATCATCATAAGAATATAAGGATAGTTTCTTTATTATTAAGGAATTTGGTAAGTTTTGTTGATAAGTTTATCATGCTACAATTTTTTGCAACGAACCTCATAGCTAGTTTAAGAGAGATAACACTTGTCAAGGAACTTAGGCTTCAAGGCAACACTAAAAATGACAAACATAACTAGCCATCATGAAGTAGTCTTTTCATTAAGGTAAGAGAAGAAACAACCTCAAGATAAGGAAAATTAAGGTAGGACATCTTGAGATGGGTAATGTTTTAGACAAGTTCTAATTAAGGATTCCCTAAAGTCAACCAAAAGGAATAAATATACACAAATGGGCACATTGTTGTTTATCTCAAAAAAAAGTTCAACATGTCAATTTCTTCATCAACAAAGCTTTCCAATGGAATCAGTCTCCCCAAAACCTAGCTCCTATTGAGCACAAGAAAAAGGAAAAGGGGAAATGGAATTTTAGTCATCTATGCAAAACAAAAACATAACTACTTTTAATTCATGAGTGAAGCTTTCCAATGGAATCACTCTCCCAAAAACCTAACTCCTATTGAGCACAAGAAAAAGGGAAAAGGAGAAATGAAATTTTAGGCATATATACAAAACAAAAACACGACTACTTTTAATTCATCTAGTAAAAAATAAAGCCCTCCTCCATATTAAAACTTAACATTTGACTTTGAATTTAAAGATATTCAACAAATTTACACATGATAACCTACAATACACAAATACACTTCAATATAAATGGATCATATGCTTACATTCCAAATAATACATCTTTGCAGTACATGAAAGGTCCATATTTGAATATGAGCTACTATGCTAGTTGTTGATGGCATATTTGTTTACCACATAATGTTTACACTTCCATATCCCATTCTTAACCATTTTTCTTTCCTCACACATAGGTGCACACTCTGTCTCATGATTGGATATGACACTCGAACGTTCTCAACATTTTAACGTGACACTCACTTACATGCTCTAATATGCTAGGACTTACACCATCAAGTTGTTGACTACAACACAAAAAGTTTATTTGAGTCATGCGACATGTATCATCTTAGAGTGTACTATATTTTCATATTACTTCACTACCTCTTGTTTTATTTTAAACTTGGGATGATTGACTTTCACCACATTGATAATCCCCTATGATGCTTACAGTGGAGTATGAATATGATGCTTACACTGGATTATGAATTCAACTTTTGTTGATCATTCTCTATGATGCTTACAATGGAGTATGAACTCAACTTTTGTTGGCTTTGGTTTATAGTTACACATAACTAACAATCCATATGGTTTTATAAATTATACTGCCTCAAAATTAAATGATCACTTCAAAACATAAAATATTTTTAAGCTTATACTAACCTTCGCTTAATGTAGTTCTTCACATGTGGAATCACCTCTTATACTTTATATATACTTTCCCTTCATATTAATGGGTTCTTATAAAACATAATCATCTATCTTCCATATTTATAATCATTTATTATCTATAGTATTCGTATTTATAATCATCTATCATCTATAGTAACCTATAGGTTATTATAGTAACTGTCAATTTATTAACACCAAGCTCTAGATACATGGTTCATTGTACATAAGATCCCTTATAATTCAATTGGAGTATCTAAAGATTTTTGTGGYTAGCCTTGAACCATATCAACATCTACAAGATGGGAAGCAATATCGAGTGCCATTTGAATAGAGGTAAAACAAATGATAAATGTTTATATTTCAACATTACCATTCCCCACTATGAACATTTGGATTTTTTATTGTCTCACTCATTAAATTCTAGTCCTCTATTTTATGGTTCATCTTCACATGAAATCTATTACATGCGAAGACCAAGGGGTTATCTCAATCAATTGTTGTTAATATTGCTAGGCATTTGGCTAGTTTTGTATTAGCAATCACCTTGTTCGAATCCTCGTGGCTTAGGCACACTAGTCTACACTAAAGAATTTATTAAGGATTTCATCCACAAATGTGGAGAAACAATCTTCTTGGATTAGGTGCACTAGTCTACACCGACAAATTTACTAGGGATGTCATCCAAAAATGTGGAAACACATTCCTTGAGTTTTTCCACTAAATTTTCCTTAGGAAAAAAATAAAACTTGAAATTTCCCACAAACTTTAATTAATGATTTTCAAATTTTGTAATATAAAATATTTTATCTTTTATTTTTTAATTTAAAATTATTAACAATTTAAAAATTAAATTGAAAACTTCAACTATTATAATGGTTGTCTAATCCCAATTATTTCTTACCTATTATATTAGTTTCTAAAATTCATATAATTTTTAACAAAGTATATCATTACATTACGGTAGTCACTCTTTATCTAAACCATCTTACCACCTTTTTTTGAAAATTGTTGGAAATACTGAGAGGGGGTGAATCACTATTACCTTTTTAAACAATTAGTAATTAATTTGTTATTCTAAGTATCATCGCTATTGATCACCATTGGAATTTTAATTTAAACAATTAATTATATAAGTATACTTCAACAAGAATTACAAAGTTTATAAAGAATAATCTTGTGTTTGTGAAGGACACTAATCCTCTTTAGAGAACCAACTCTTGGAAACACAAATCCCCTTCTTCAAGGCACCAACCTTAGGAAGCACCAACTCCCTTGTTTTAGGGAACCAACCCTAGGAAGCACCAAATCCCTTATCTTTAGGGCACCAACCCTAAGAAGCACCAACTCCCTTGTTTTCACACTTTACTTAGTAAAGGATATAAATCCTTCCTTGCTCCTCCCTTCCACCCTCACTGCATAAGTATCATCAGTTCTTCTTCTTGGACTCTGCTTCTGCTTTTGATCTTTTGATCTGGACTGCAAAGACACTTTCTTCTCACCGTTCTTTCTTGTTTATATAGTCTTCCAACTGGTGTGAGCTTTGAAGCATTGTCTTCCTTTATTTGAACTTTGAACCATTGCACCTCTTCATTTAATGATAATATTAAACTTTAAATAATATCATTTTTCCTTTTTATTTATTTATTCATAATGCTCACGATTTAACTCTTCTTTAATCATGACTATGTATCGGCTCATTAGTCTACAGATCTCAAATTGTTGTGAATTTGAGTCTTAATCAATAGGTACTCCCTTCAACCACTTCACACGTTATTCTGTTAGCGCTTTTCTCCTTTCGCCCTTATTATTCTACATGGGACCGTATTCAAATGTCCGAGGTCTTATTTACTTCTAGCCCTTTAGCTTCTTTACCTTATCACATGACCGATGTTGGAACCAAGTTCCCTAGTACTTCGGCCTTCGGGACTTCCGACCTTTGCAGTCATTCAATTCTCCTAGAGTACATTTCGTTGAAGTGCGTATACTATATTTACTAATAGATTTGACGGTCAATATTTAATCTTCTATTGGATGGACAATATTGGCTTATCTAGAGGCTTCAAATAAATAGATGATCGAGACTTAATCTGCAGTTGATTGGACAATTCTCATTCACTTCGAGACTTCAGCGTTTTGGGACTCCGACCTTTGCATTCTTCCGACTCTTCCGAAGCAAATTCCACCGAAGGCTGTATCAACACTCCCTACTTGATAACATTCACATGTCCAAGAGCTAGGACTGTAGAATTTGGCACAAAAGAGATCCCTCTCTCTGGGTATTCAACTATTCATGACTCTGAAACTCTGGGCTACTTGAAATCTGAAGTAGTTCAATCCCTCCAGAGTTTTTACCTATCGAATAAGTCATAAAGCTGTGGTGACCTCTTTTTGTCGGTTAACACCTCCTCTTACTCTATCCTTCCACTATGCTTGATCAACGGTCAGGAACGCTCCCGAGGTAGATCAACGGTTAGAGTTACTTCGTGATTCACGCTTACTCTACCCTTCCACTATACTTGATCGGACGGTCAAAAAATATTTCGTTGGATCTTAGATCAACGACCAAAGATTAATTTGTGACTTCAACCTTCGACGCTTCGGGTATATTTGTTGGTAGGAGAAGATGGACATCCCTGAAGGATGTAGTCTTGAAGTAATGTGGCTTGCTAATGTCTCTGTTGATGTGGCACTGGTTGAGCGGCTACCACGTGTCACCTTGATTTGTGACTTTCACATACCTTATGTGCCATATGTATTTTGACACTTGTCATCATCTTATTAGGCCATGTGTCATCTATTGTTGACATGGTCCTACTAACGTGGTCCTACTGATGTGTCACATGTCTTCCTCTTGGATCTAACGGTCCTAGGTTCATCTGAAGTTTCTTATTGATTTGACGGTTGTCATTTCTTTGGGACTTCGTGGCTTCGGTAGTTTTGGCACTTTTATACCATCCTTCGATCATTGCCAATGTGTCTAATAGATCTTTCATCGTAGATCTTTAATTGTCTTGATCGAAGGATTCTGTTAAATCCAAGGCTTCGTGTTAATGTTTATGCCATTATTATAGTTCTTTGCATTTCATTAGATAAGAGCATAATAAGAACAAGATCACTGAGAAATACACATTCACAAGAGACACAACATTTATCCTGGGAAACCCTTTAGGGGAAGAAAACCCAGCAAAAACTTCCTTATCATAAATGGCTTATACAATGTTCAAGAGATAACTCAAACTAATACAGAAAGTCCTCCCCAAGAGATGCGCCACCCTTTTTCTCCTCTCTCCAACTTCCAATTGCAGCTTGCCTCATAAGATAATGAGCAAGTGTAGTGTGTCTAAGAAGTGAGGCGCTAGCCTCTTATTTATATCAATCTGGCACGTGTGAATAGTCACCATCTTGCAAGGCCGACCTCTCACTTTGGGTGGGTAAACCCACCTTTAATTAATTCTAGCCCTTCCATTATAACTACTGGGGTCGACTTCTTATTCAACACTTTGTAATTGTCCGATGACCAATCCGCAAAAGGGGATTTGGTCCTTATACATTTACCGACATGATTAATCCTCAATAGGGATTAATCCAATAACAAAAATAATAATAAT
>JASDQU010103008.1:200501-224206 GCA_032191745.1 Picea mariana
CGGTATCTTCCAAGTGGTATCAAAGCACTTTCCTTGGCAGAAATTGTGGGAATTTTTTTTTCAGGGTAGAGACATATTCCAACATCTTTAAGACACAAAGATCTGTCATTATGTGCATAAACCCACGATTGAGGGATTCATACACACAGGAAATACAAGTGGTTCTTAAGAACACATTTGTTGGCCACCCTTGTAACCCCTGTTGATACCCCTTCGAGTGGTAGCACATCAGACAACACCTGTGTATGGATTGACCTAGATTTCCTAAATCCCTCTTTAGATAAATCTATCAGCCACCGGACTACTATAGTGTCACCGAGAAAAACACTTGGGAAGATACTATCTAGTACCTGGGTAGTTGGGTAGTACGGATAATGGTACGGTCTATCCTCCTTAGTTAGTGCCCTGAGATATTGGGCTGAGTACTATTGTTGGACCCCACACATATATCAGAGAGCTATAGTATAGGGAAAACCCTTGTCTGTATAACCCTTGAATACCTAACCCTTGGGGAACATAAACATAAACAAATTAAACAGGCCAAGTAAATACACATTTCTTTCTGGTTAATAATTTGGGGATTTCAGCACTGCATCATTCTTTAGACAGAAGTATAACCCCGCAGCTGTAAAAAAACAAGTCTGGAAATTTTTTCACCATTATTTGAGACCTATTCCATTAGATTCATCTCTTATCCCTTATCACATTCATCCATATCATTTTTCTACAAAAATTTCTGACCCCACCCACTCCCTTTTCAGTTCACCCATCCTCATGTCCCATACCCATAGCCAAGAACTAGAGTCTCGCTTCAACACCTTGCAATCTAGTTTCCTCAAGACCCAAAAAGACGTCCAACAACTCAGTGCTACTATTGCCTCCCAAGATACATCCATCAATACCACCATAAATGCATACGTGTAGTTCGCAATGGAGGAATTCAAATAAGAACTGACCACCGAGCTTGAATCTGTCTTTGCATCACTCTGCACCAAACTAAAGATCCCTACAGATGACCCTTTTCCTGACGCACATACAAAGACTGAAGGTGAAACTTCTTCCCATTCCCATAACTTTCATCCCCATCACTTTCAATGGGACATACGCCTTCCACGGGTGTATGTAACCATATTTGATGGCTCAGACCCCACTGGTTGGGTCACCCAAATGGAACATTATTTCTCTCTCTACAACATTACAGATGACTTGGCCAAACTCCGGTATGGTGTTCTCCATCTAGATCAAGAACGCTGGCAATGGTGGTAATGGAGAAAAACTTCCCATCAAGGATATATTGCTTGGACCCAATTTGTGACTGAGCTTTATGAATGCTTTGACACTGACACCAACCATTTGGACCATTTGACAAAATTGAAACAATCAGGAATAGTTGAAGACTTCATAGCTGCATTTGAGCACCTGGCTTTATGAACAGAGGGCATGACTGATGCTTTCTTTCGAGAGTGTTTTATCAGTGGCCTCAGAGAGGAGATTCGGGCCCATGTCCTCCTGGCTCGACCTGTGAGTTGGGTGGAGGCTACTAAAAAAGATAAAGAAGCACAACAAATTATTTCCTCTAAAAACCATAATCCTTCCTTTATCCCTCGCCCTAAACCAATAAACCCCACTACTCCCTCCACCCCATTAAAGATCCAAAAATTGACCTGGGATGAAATGGCTGAATGCCAACTCAAAGGCCTCTGTTATAATTGTGATGAAAAATATTTCCTGGGCCACAAATGTAAGGAACAAAAGATTTTTATGGCCATCTCTGAAGATATTCAGGAAGAGGATGTTGAAACTCCCCTTGTGCCCAAGTCACCAGAAATCACTGACATAAACCCTCCCTCTGACCCTCCCGAAGTGGAACTGATCATTTCCCTCAATGCTCTCATTGGCTTCTCTACCCCCAAACCCTCAAGTTAATCGATTACATCAAGCACCGAAAGGTCATCATTCTAGTTGATAGTGGTAGCACCCATAATTTTATTCATTGCCGCATTTCCCAAGAAACCCATTACTACATCCATGCTGTCAACAATTTCCAAATCATGATTGCCAGTGGTGGTTCTATGAAATGTGGCAAGCACTGTGAAAATGTGCGTCTCCAAATCAGGGACTACCACCTAAAATCCCATATGTTTGTTATTGACATGGGTGGTTGCGACATTCTGTTGGGTGCAGACTGGATAAGGACCTTGGGTCCCATTCTCATGGGTTTTAAGAACTTAACCATGCAATTCAACCAAGAAGGCCACCAATATAAATTCCAAGGCATCACTGCTGGTTCACCTGAGGTCAACAGTTCCCATTGCATGGAAAAGCTGCTCAAAAAAGGTCATTCTGGTGTCATTTCCCAACTCCATGCCATACAAGCCACAAAGACACCCCCAGTGCCCCACGACCTCCAAGCCCTCCCTTCTAAACACCAAATGATATTTTCCACTCCCCAAGGACTCCCTCCTTCACACGGTGTTCATGATCATTCCATTCCCCTTGTCCCAGGAAGCCTTCCCCCCAATATCCGTCCATATCACCACCCCTTTGGACAAAAAAATGAAATTGAGCAAATGGTCTAGGAACTCCTTACTGCAGGCATCATCCATCCTAGTACGAGCCCTTACTCATCTCCGGTCGTCATGGTACTAAATAAAGAAGGTTATTGGAGAATGTGTCCTGACTTCCGTGCTCTCAACAAACTGACCATCAAAGACAAATTTCCCATTCCTCTCATTGATGACCTCCTAGATGAATTGAGTGGCACCCAATTCTTTACCAAACTTGATCTTTGATTGGGCTATCACCAGATACATATGAAAGAGGCATACATTCCCAAGACAACCTTTTTCACTCATGAGGGCCACTATGAGTTTTTGGTCATGCCCTTTGGCTTGTCTAATTCCCCCTCCACCCTCCAGAGCCTCATGAACCATGTCTTCTGCCCTTTTCTCCGTCATTTTGTCTTAGTTTTCTTTGATGATATCCTCATCTATAGAAAAATCTGGACATACCATTTTACTCATGTGGATCAAGTTCTCTATCTACTCTCTCAGCACCAACTTTTCCTGAAACAATCTAAATGTGCTTTTGGTGCCTCAGAAGTAGAATACTTGGGTCATCTGGTGGGAAAGGATGGCGTCAGGGTGGACCCAAAAAAGATTGAAGTTATGCAAGACTGGATGCACCCAAAGAATCTCAAAAGCTTGCATGGATTTTTGGGCCTAACAGGGTATTATCGCAAGTTTGTTAAGAACTACGGAAATATTGCAGCACCTTTCACGACTCTCCTAAAAAAAAACTCTTTCACTTGGACTCCAGTAGTTGCTCAATATTTTCAAACCTTGAAGATGACCATGTGCATCACTCTGGTTCTGGCCCTTCTTGATTTCACAAAGACCCTTGTGTTGGAATGTGATGCCTTAGGGAAAGGAATCGGCACTGTCCTTATGCAAAAGGGTCAACCTTTGGCCTTCACCAACAAGCAATTGTCTGAAAGGAATCTGGGCAAACCCATTTATGAAAAGGAAATGTTGGCGATTCTGCATGTTGTTGAATTGTGGCATCCTTATCTCTTGGGGCAATGCTTCCAAATTAATACCGACCATCAAAGCCTCAAGTACTTTCTGGAACAATGCATTTCCTCCCAGGAGCAACAAAAATGGGTGACTAAGCTCTTTGGATATGATTATGAGATCATTTACAAGAAGGGAAAAGACAATGTCATGGCAGATGCACTGTCCCGGAAATATGAAGACAAAGGATCCCTTTTTTCTCTTTCCTTCATTATACCCGATTGGCTCCAAGCTGTGCACCAGGAATGGCTTCAAGATCTCGAAAGTTCGCATCTGATCCAACAATTGCAGACCAAGGCTCCGGATCCCCCAGGGTACTCCTATCTCTAGGATGAGGTTCGATACAAAGGCCACTTGCAATTAAGTAAACAATCCAAGCTCAAATCCACGATACTTTTTGAGCTTCATGCTACACCCACAGCGGGGCACTCAAGGTTCACCAAAACATATGACAGGGTCAAACATTCTTTTTTCTAGGATGGTATGAAACAGGACATCCGTAAGTTTGTCGCTAAATGTGAGGTGTGTCAACGCAATAAGGGAGAAACAGTCAAATCTCCAGGAACACTCCAACCGCTTTTCATTCTCCCTACTATTTGGAAGGATATCTCTATGGACTTTATTACAGGTTTACCCAAATCGAGGAATAAATCAGTCATAATGGTGGTGGTGGATCGCCTTTCCAAGTATGCTCATTTTTGCGCTCTTTACCACCCATTTACTGTATCCACGGTGGCTCAAATTTTCATGGACCAGGTCTTCAATCTTCATGGCATGCCGCACTCTATTGTTTCTGATCGTGACCCAACTTTCACAAGCAATTTTTGTCAAGAATTGTTTAAGATACAAGGCACACAATTGCATCTCATCTCAACTTATCATCCCCAGATGGATGGTCAAATAGAAGTTGTCAACAAGTGTTTGGAAACATATCTAAGGTGCTTTGCCTCTGAAAAACAACACTAGTGGGCTCAATGGTTACCCTAGCTGAATGGTGGTATAACACTACATACCATACAGCCACTCACATGACTCCTTTTGAAGTGGTATATGGACAGAAGCCACCTTTAGTTCTCTCATACTTACCAGGTACCTCGAAGGTCCAGGTGGTTGACCAAACACTTATAGTCCAAGAAGATATTATTCGTACCCTTAAAGAGAACTTGGTCATGGCACAGAATCTCATGAAGCAACAAGCAGATCAAGGTCACTCTGAATGTCAATTTGTAGAAGGGGATCAGGTGTTTATGCGACTGCAACCATATAAGAAAACTTCCCTCAAGGCTAAGCATGTTCAGAAGCTAGCACCCAAATTTTATGGTCCTTACACAGTTCTCAAGCGTGTGGGACAAGTCGCATATTAGTTAGCTCTACCCAGTCAGTCGAAGCTACATCCTGTTTTTCATGTTTCATGCTTGAAGAAGGTGATTGGAACCAGATGCCAAATTCAAACCAACCTTCCATAGTTAGCTAAAGAAGGATCCATTTGGCTACAGTCGGAAGTGGTTTTGGACCAGCGTGAGTGTTGCCTGCGTTAGAGAACCATCAAGAAATTGCTAGTACAGTGGAAAGATATGACTCCAGCAGATGCCACTTGGAAACCAGCTACCATTCTGCAACAGTTTCCACATCTCAAGCCTTGAGGACAAGGCTGTTTTTAAGGGGGCGAACATGCTAAGGTCCTAACCCACACATAGGTAGATCAATGTATTCGGATGTAATAAAGGTCAATATTAATAAGGCCTTTCAATAAAAAATAGAAAAAGGAGGATGTAAGAAGACCTAATAGAAGCTTCCACTTCTAGAAGGATCTTCCTCTAGATGCTTCTCTTAATAGACATATTTAGTATAAATAAGGGTCGAGGGTATGAAAACCATAGCTTGGATATTATTGTAACAGAGCACTTCTCGAATGGAGGTTTCCCCCTCGAAGAGGCCTGTGAACATTGCTTTTTGAATCAAAGTGCTATTTCAATTGTTGTTCTCATATTATTTATGTTTTATTGTGGAGATTATGCTGGTTATATTATTGTTATTCTACCATTTCTAGCATTTTATTTATATTCTGCGTATTTATTATATCTGGTATCTTGCAGTACTCCTTAACCATCATCCCCTTCTATCTCAGGTTCTGTAACTTCCTGAATAGGTTGATCTGATAGTCCTTGGGTATGAACTTAGCCTTCAACTTGGATTCCATTCTGTCCCAACTCTTTATCCTCTGTTTTCCTTTACTTCTCCTTCCAGCCTGCAGTTCATACCACCATAGTGTTGCATGCACTTTTAAGCTAGTGACTCCCTATTTCACCTTCTACTCTTTATTGACATCTTCATAGTAGAAATGTTTGTCCATGGATATTATCCAATCCAACAGTTCTTCAACATCTATATTTCCCTCATACATGGGAAACTCTATCTTAGCTTTACCTCCCAATCTGGTAACTTCCCTCAACAAGCATTCTTTGACAGCATGCTCTCTTGCATCTTCTTCAACCTCAACCTCTTTACCTTCTACATCACTGATGTCTCCAACATCAGGTGTTTTTTCTTGTGCTTCTTCCATTATTTCCAATCTTGCGCAAAGTTCTCACATCTCCCTTTCTACAACAAGGTTGGCTACGGGAGCCTCTCCTCATCTTCTTGGTGGCATTTTCTTGATTGTCTGTCACACACATATTACAACTTTGAGTTGTCTGACTCCTTATTTTCTCTTTCTCTTTCGCCTGAAGTCTACAGATGAAGAATTTAATCTCTGATACCATCTTATGCAGACCCCCTATCTCTCCTAATGGCTGCATGACCTCTCGGTTAGGATCTTCAACTCAGGAGCTGGAATGACTCCCTAGTTCTGAACTGGAACCTTCAACAACTAACCACAGGTCCTTGTGTGCAATCTTCCCATGCAAACCAGCAACAAGCATGACCACAGGCTTTATCACAAAGGCTCATCAAAATTCGCAATGTCGGGACTTTGCGATACAAGGTGTCGGACTCCTCCAAGTCTCGAAACCCCAAAAGGCTGATGGTCCTTAGGCTTCTCCACTGATGTGACCCTTCCCTGAACCTTGGGTTCCACCTCTAAATGCATCGATATTTCACGTATCATGGATTTGTGAGATGACTCCCTCCCTAATATTGATCACCGAAACCATGATATCCCCTTGCCTCAGATCAACATTCCTAAATATTCGAGGATCTAATGGTCCTGATATTGTCGGGACTTCACAAAACAGGGATCCCGGGTTGTTACTCCTTCACGCTCCCAACTCCCAAAATGGAGAAATTTCAATGTGTTGAATCAACGGTTCTCTCTCTTCTCCCTAATCGACGGCTATGGCCGAATCGACATTTTGGACTTCGAGGATTTTGAAGTCTCACACCCTAAGCTCCTTTATCAAGTGATCTCCAAAACTGGGTGATCTGTTGACACCTATCCCTGTTGATCAACGACTACGATCCTTGCGGGATTTCAGACTTCAAGATTTTGAAGTCTCCAACGTTCATGGGTCTTCCCTCCTAGACATACATAGTGTTAACGCTCACGCAACTTGTCTCAAATTAGATGGCCACTGATTCTCCACCGTGATCCAACGGTCGATAACGCTTCTCCTCCTGAGCTTTGAATATTTCAGACTTAGAAGATTTTCTAAGTCCCTGAAGGTTTTGACCAATTTGATCAAGGAGGAGCGAAGGTCAAAACCTTGATGGGACTTAGAATATCCTTATGGAGAAGCAAAGGTCGAATCCTGGATGGGACTTAGAATATCCTTATGGAGAAGTGAAGGTCGAAACCTTCGGGGACTTAGAAAATCTTCTGTCTAAAAGATTCAAAGCTTAGAAGGAGGAGTGTTATCGGTCGTTGGATCACGGTGGAGAATCAGTGGCCATATGATTTGAGACAAGCTGTGCGAGTGTTAACATTGTGTATTTCCAGAAGGGAAAACCCATGAACGTTGGAGACATCAAAATCCTGAAGTCTGAAATCCTGCAAGGATCACAGTCGTTGATCAACAGAGACATGTGTGAATAGATCACCTAGTTTAGGACTTAGAAAATCTTCTAAGTTTGGAAGATTCAAGGCTCAGGAGGAGGAGTGTTATTAGTCATTGGATCATAGTGGAGAATCAATGGCCATATGATTCAAGACAAGTTGTGCGAGTGTTAACGTTGTGTATTTCTAGGAGGGAAATCCCACAATCATTGGAGACTTCAAAATCTCGAAGTCTGAAATTCCGCAAGGACCACAGCCGTTGATTAGTAGGGACAAGTGTCAAAAGATAACCCAGTTCGGGTTTCTTCTAAGTCCCATCAAGGCTTTGACCTTCGAGAAAAAAAAGGAGTCACTAGACTTCTGAGGGAAGAACATCAAGGAGTGTTGGTAGACACCATCATTACTCCCAAGGTCACTCCAAGAGGAGGCAACACAATAGTTCAAGCCCATCTCCTACAAGAAATCACAGGAGATTTGGAGTGGATGAACTGAAGGGTGAAATGAACAATATTAAGCCTCCTACATTTGATGGAGAACATAAGAAGGAGGAATATGCTGAGACATAGTTTCTTGGTGTGAGGAAATATATCCAGCTGCATAATTATTCCTCTCATGCAGAAGGAATAATTGCAATGTATCAACTGAAAGGAAAAGTATCCATGTGCTGGGATCATCTTGTGCAGGTGCAACACATTAGAGACAAATATATCACTTGGAAATAATTCAAGCGATATTTCAAGAATAAATACTTGACTAAAATATATTATGACAGAAAGATGAAAGAATTATTTAAAATCAAGATGGGAGACATAACCATTGATGAATACGAACGAAATTTTTTGGAGTTAGAGAAGTATGTTCCATTCATCAAAGATGAGACTGTCAAGATTCAAAGGTTCCTTAGTGGACTGCCACCTTCCATTGGGGACAATATTTAATATGATGACCCAAAAACTATGGAAGAAACGATAATAAGAGAGAAATGCTTATATGAGCAGGAAAGAGAGAAGCCTACTTTCCAGAAGCCTTGGGAAGACAAGAATAAATTCAATATGGATCAGAGGAAGAAGGGAACTAAGGCACCCTTTTTCAGGAAGATTCCTCAATGAAAACCATCTTATAAAGAGCCTAGGAAGGCTGAAGTGGGTGGGCAGATGTCAAGACAACCACCTATGGAATGCTAGGGCTATAAAGGAAAGCCTAGGTACAAAGATCACCCCCACAGAAATGACAAAGTGAGAACTGTCCACAATGTTCAGTAGGATGAAACTGTGGAGGACATGGGCAGTAGAATACCAAGGATATACACATCCCTAGACAAAAAGCAAGATGAATATTAGTCACACATGATTGAAGTGGAAGGTATTATCAATAACAATCCCTTCACTATTTTAATTGATTCAGGGGCTAGCCATAGTTATTTAGATCCTAGAATGGTGGAAAGTTTGCAATTGTCTAGAATCAAACATGAAAACTCTTAGTTAGTGCAGCTAGCTACAGGAACCAAGAGAAATGTCACTGAGTTAGTTAAGTCTTGTCGAGTGGACATGAATGGATTGAGAAAAAATGATGAATTGAATGTTCTTCCTTTAGGTTCTTATGACTGTCTAATTGGCATGGACTGGTTGGACCAACACCATGCCATCTTGGACTATTGTAACAAAGCATTCACTTTCCTGAATGAGGAAGGAAATCGGAAAACAGTCCAAGGAATTCCCAGAGTTGTTGCTATCAGAGAAATCTCAGCAATGCAACTGAAGAAGTGCTACAGAAAAGACTGTCAATTATTTGCAGCACATGTGGAGGAAGCATCTAAGGATGAGGTCTCAAATATTGAAGACCATGCTGTACTGAAAGATTTTGAAGATGTATTCTAGAAGGTACCCGGATTACCCCCGAAGAGAGATATTTATTTTTCTGTAAACTTGATGCCTAGAGTAGCTCCAGTATCAAAATCTCCTTACAAAATGAGTACACCAAAGCTGAAAGAACTACAATTGCAGCTTGAAGAGATTCTGAAGAAGGCGTATATACGACCAAGTGTGTCTCCTTGGGGAGCCCCGGTCCTGTTCATGAAGAAGAAGGATGGGACGTTGAGATTGTGTATCGATTTCAGACAATTGAACAAAGTATCTGTAAATAAACAATATCCTCTGTCGAGGATTGATGACCTCTTCGATCAGTTGAAGAATGCAAAGATATTTTTTAAGATAGATCTCAGGTCGGGATATTACCACGTAATGATAAATGATGAAGACATCAACAAGACCACCTTCAAAACAAGGTATGGTCACTATGAATTCACAGTGGTACCATTTGGGTTGTCAAATGCACCCATTGTTTTTATGTTCCTAATGAATGGTGTATTCAGGGACTATCTTGAAAAGTTTGTCATAGTCTTTTTGGATGACATCCTAGTGTATTACAAGTCGGAGGAAGAGAATGAACAACATATGAGGATGGTGCTGCAAGTGATAAGAGAGCACCAACTGTATTCCAAGTTGAGAAAATGCTCATTTTATAAAAAAAAATCCATTACTTGGGGCATATTATTTCGAAGTATGGGATAGTTGTAGATCTTGAGAATATTGAGGCCATTAAAGAATGGTCAATGCCAAAGGATGTTATGGAATTCATATCCTTTATGGGTCTAGCTGGTTATTACAGAAGGTTTATTGTAGGGTTCTCGAGGATATCTCACCCTATCACTTCCTTCCAAAGGAAGGAGAAGAAATTTAAGTGGACATAAGAATGTGAGAAACGATTCCAACAATTGAAGCAATTGTTAACCAGTGCTCCAATCCTGAAAATTGCAAATCAAAATGTGGATTTGGTGGTTTGTATCGATGCATGCAAAGAAGGACTAAGATGAGTTCTCGGTCAGAATGGATTCATGATCTGTTATGAATCTAGAAAGTTGAAAGAGCATGAAAGGAACTATGCCACTCATGATTTGGAGTTGGCAGCAATAGTACACACTCTAAATAAATGGAGGCATTACCACATGGGAAGGAGGTTCGAACTAAGGACAGACCATAATGGTCTGAAGTATTTTTTTGATCAGCCAACCTTGAATGCTAGGAAAAGTAAGTGGTTGGTGTTTCTTTGTGAGTATGACTTTGATATGAAGCATATCAAAGGGGAGGAAAACAAAGTGGCTAATGAACTCAGTAGGAGAGTGCATGAACTACATGCTATAACCATTAGCATGTACCGAACTAATATTAAAGGAAGAATTTCATAGGTTGAAAATGTAGATTTGCAGTACATGGATCTGGTAGCAAATATACAACAAGGTGAGATGCCACAGAAAGTGGAAAATTGTAAATTGGAAGCCGATGGAATACTTCTGTACAAGAACATAATTTGTATACCTAATGTCCAGGACTTGAAACTTATGATTTTAAATGAAATGCATAATCTGCCTTATGTTGGGAACCATGGATATTAGAAAATGGTGGTAGCAGTCAAGATCCATTACTTTTGGCCAGGTATGAAGAGAGATATTGTTGAATACATAGCCAAATGTATGGAGTGTTAGAAGGTTAAAGTTGAGCATAGAAACCCAACAAGGTTGTTGCAACATTTACCCATTACTGAGTGGAAGTGGGAGGTAGTGACAATGGATTTCATCATAGGATTGCCCAAAATAGAAAAGCAACATGATTCAATCATGGTTGTGGTGGACAAGCTTACGAAAGATGCCCATTTTATTCCACTAAAGACTACTCACAAGGCAGTGTTGGGCCCTAACAACTCCCTTCTTTTTCTTTAATCAAAATCTAGGGTCCCTTGAAACTTTACTTGGATTCTTCATTTGTTTCTCTTTGACTTGATTGGATTGGTATTGGTTTTCTTTGTTTCGAGGTTGGTTTGATTTTGTATTCTTTTTTTTTGTTTGGTTTGAATTTCATGAAATTTAAATGCCATTTCGTTTTGATTTCTATAGAGTTTTAATGTTGATGGACGAGCTTCATAATTTGGGAGTTTTTATTATGATACATATTTTCTATGACATTTGTTCACATTTGATCAAATTTGAATCAAGGAGAGACAAACATAAAAATCTTAATTTAAACGAAAACCTTAATTTTTATCAACTTTTACTTTCATTTAAATTATGATTACTTTTTCGTCTTTTTCTCATTAACAATCATTTTCGCAAAATCATTTGGTAGGTTTAATTAATTAAATTATTTTGCTAGTTTGCATCTCATTTCAAAATAGAAATAAAATAATAAAAAAAAGAATTATCTGTCATTTGTTTGATTTTGTGAAAACCAAAAATTAATATTTTTCTCCTCTCCATCAACTTGAAGCTTCTAGAATTTTAAGATCATATTTGAAAGGAAACTATAAACAATGTTTGTTCAAAACTTATAATTAGTTTCAATTCATTTTTTATTTTATCGTTCTAGATTTTGTTTTATTCACAATTTTTAGGTTATTAATTTAGGTTTCATTTTGTTTCACATGTTTCTATTATCAATTGTTTGGTATGGATCTGATCATGGCTTGATTTTATTATCTAAATACGTCCAAGATAATTGATCCAAAAATAATATTGGATTGCTGCAAATAAATTATGAACAACAACAAATAAGATTTGGAAATGCGTTCAATAACAGACAGACGATTTTGCGGGACTTGTTTCAGCCAAACTATAAGGAATTTGAAGAAACGGTTGAAAACCCATCTCCAGAATAGGCCCATATAGCTTACACATTGGAATTTTCTCAAAAAAATGCATGATTTGAGAGATATTGGTGTCTCTTTACGAGGCCAATTTCAGGTGGCGATAATTATTAGTGATGCCCAGACTGTTCATTCATTGTATAAATATATGAGAAATTTCAGAGCTAGGGGGATCTAAGAAATTGTGAGGAAGATTTGTATCCTTTCTCTTTTGTATATTATTTCTTTTGTAAACTTTTTTTCTTTTCAAATGGAGTAACGGATGGTTGGAATCTTTGGAAGAATGGACAAGTATTTTCAAAGAAGAATGTGGAATTCCAAGTTGCTTAATGACTTTTGTCCTACGAGTAAAATGGTTTTATTTTCATTATAATATCTTCATGTTCTTTGAATAATTGATTAAGCACTGATTTAAATTAGTTTTAGTCTGTTTTATCAATACATGGTTAATTTCTATCATTTATATATTATTTTTTTCAATCTTTAAGAGTCTATTATCCCAAAAGTTCTTCCTAGACCATATGATGAACATATTTTGTTTAAACTATATAAGAAAACAATTTATTCTTTGGCTTTCGTCCCGTGTAGACTTTGTAGTGTTTTTTCATTGTCTTCTCATGTAATTTCCTGATGTGAAATGTTATCTGTGTCGAATTGGCTTTAGTCAGTTATGAACATAATATTTTATATCATTCTTTTATTTATGTTGTTCATTATCTTATGGTTTAGTTTATATCTTTGACTAATCATCTATTCAAGTATTTTGAGTTTACATCTGATGCTAGATAGCTGGTAACACCATTCCTAAGAATTGAAATTTCTTTCATTTTCAGTTATTGGACATTGCAAGGTCACAAGATATATAATTATTTGTCTTTCTATCATTATAAACTCGCTCCAGAATATGAAACACTTCCTTGAATTTCTTCAGGAAGTATTATGCTTGCTTTTGTCATAGGTTTACACTTGACAAAGGTTAAGAGGAGCTCATACAAATACAGAGAGATGAATTTAGCTTAGTAGATGCACTATTTTCTTTTATTTAGATTTTTTTATATATGAATGAGACGATGATTGCAGTAATTAGCTTTGATTGTTTCTGTGTCATTGTTTCAAATGTATTTTCTTAGTATTTATTAGTTTAAAATCTTTAAACATTAAAAAAAACAAAAATATTTATGTTCTTACTTTATCTTATTTTGAAACATTCTTATGAACATTCATTTTCGCAAGATTTCAAGTAAACCTTGTAAACTGTACATAGATTGTTTATAATCATTTGTATATTCACGTTTCTTTTTAGTAAACATTAGTAAGTAATATATCATTTGTTAGAATCATAGTTTTAGATTAGTTTATTTCTTTTACTATTTTTAGGACTTTAGCTGGCTAACGGGGCTATTAAACCCGTCGGGTCAGTTCATACAAAACGGCTTGGGTTAATTAGACAACCCTGGTCCGAATCTAAACTTCCAGTTGGCGGTGTGTCATTTACGCCCGTCAACAAATGGCGCTAGAAGGAGGGTCGAGGTAAATTTAATGATTAAATGCTTCACCCCTCAACTTGTCATAATTCCAGATTTAACAATTTTTTCTTCTGTGTCATCTTGAAATGCACTAGAAGGCATGCCAGACTGACAAGCTGGCCTTGCACGAGTCTTTGTTCTAAATGTATTTGATTCCCCATGGCTCCCCAAATCACTGTGTTGGAACATGCTTTCCACTTCTCATTACCTGATATTCCCAATGAGATAGTCTCTTGCTTGTCCAAACTCACCTTTGATGGTGGGGGGGATGTATCTTTAAAATACCATCTTAACAAGTTTTGGTGTAAATGCATCAAACATGATATCTCTTATTTAATTGTTTTATGCAGACTGTTCTATTTTACTTTTAGGGGTCGGATTAAACATTGGTTTGATTATTTTCCATCATATCACATTATTGATTGGTTTCAGTTTGTAGATGAAGTTTTAGATGCTTTTGAAAACTATAATTACAATCAATTATGTGAAGAATTTCAGACTTTACTAATCAATGACAATTCATCTCCAGGAGGATTTTCAACAAGAATCCATCATGTTATTTGTAAATTTAATCTTGATGACATGTCATTTGTACTAAATCTCCTCTATGATGCTTACGTCCCTTTCATCCAATCATATTCAATCATGAATGATGAATTGGTTACAAATCCTCTCTCTCAATTGCGAGAAGAATTTTGTTTTCCAGATGAGAGGATTCCATCTGAAAATTTTGAACAAGCAAGGGAGGTAGAATCTATTGAAAAGGTGCTTACTGATAATCAAATTGATTTTTCCTCTAAATCATTGTATTTTTAGTCATCGACCATTGTGGATGAAGATTTGATGTTGGGTCAAGGTGAATGTCCATATTCTTCTAACTCTTGCTCCAATCTGTACTTAAATTTAGTTATTGAAGAACATTTAGGTGATGAAAACGATCTTAAGCATTCTAACATTCCAATGAAACTGATTAGAGATGTAGATTTGCAATTGGAAGAAGAAACCTTAAACCTTCATCCGCAAATCATACCTTATCCACAGGAAATATTAGATGTTTGTCATGAAAGTTTTGAATTATCTATAATACATGAGACAAATTTAGATGATCATATTATGTTGAAGAATTTATCACCAAAATAGAGTGAAAGTTTTAAGGAAAGTGAAGAAGAATGTCTTGAGAATACCATTGCTAAATATCATAGCTCAAGTGATTCGTTTCATGTGTTCATTTCTAACTCATTTTACTCTTTATATCATGATCTCTCTTCATATTATGGTGGACATGATACTTTACCAACGATATCTTACTCTTTTCCGTCACAATCAGATCTTTTTGATATGCCAAGATTTGGTGAAATTAATTACAATCATAACATTTATGAAGTCGGATTTGATGCTCTTTCATTTTCATCACTTGCATGGAAAAAGACATGTTGCAAGATGATTTTACACGATTTATTTTTGAAAAATCCAATGCACTCATTCTTATGGAGATCAAATATTCTACATTGCATATTTGTTCTTTGATTAGTTTGAATTTTAATGTTTATGCTTCACATTTTGAAACGAACAATATCATCAAAGGAAGCATTCAAGCCAATAATCTAACTGATGTCATGAATCCTCTTATGATGTGTTCCCCATTGATATATCAATTTCATCGAAGTCATAGTTTGCATACTATTTGTTATGACAGGATCTTAGAATGTCTTGAAGATTCATATCTAAAAAATCTTTATAATAAAGATAAAGTTGTGCTTGCTTTGTTTCTACCTAAATATATAGGAAGTAAGCATGATAGGTTTTTTTAGATCCCCCATGTGAAGAAATGGATGAACACTTGGAGAATTGTCAAGAGGATGGGGAACTTCAGGATTGGTTGATGGTTATGTCAGGTCCCCATAATATTGACAAGTTTTCCAAACTTACTTACACTCATCCATGTCATTATGACCCATATCATGACAAGATTGCAGAATGGTTGGAGGATTCATGTACATCAAGAAGTTTCAAAAAAATGGTAAGGTCGTTCTTGTTTTGTTTTTAAAAGAATATATAAGAGGTAAGCATGACATATTTCTTTTGTAGCTATAAATATTACATTCTTTTATTCTAATTTTCGATTTTTTATGCCTTGCAGGATTGAAGATACTCTTGTGGCTGGACTGGAAATACGATTTTACTTAGCGTTTTGATCTATTTAGTAGTTTAGAGTAGGTTTAGGAGTAGTTTTCCTTTAGTTTATTTCTCAGTGTTTCTCTTTGTAATAATGTAGTTATGAACACAAGTGGGCACACCAAGAGAACTATAATATGAATGTTGTCAGGGAAGTCCACTTTAAATATTTTTCTCTTTGTTTTTCGTTGAATATTTATTTTAAAAAATGCAGTATCATCATTAAAATTTTAAATGGAAAGTAAAGAGATAAGTAAATTTGAATTATCAATTCAACCCTGACCCAAGGTGCCACGAGTAGGACTGCACTCATATTAGTAAGGATTTTTTTATTTTCTTTTAGTCTCTTTTATTTTTAATAATAATGCTTGGTCAAAGTAACATCTTATGCATCACTATATTAAGAAACGAACTTGCTCGCACATGAGATTTTATATGGTTTAGTTCTTCTTTTATTTACAGTGGGATGTTAGCAGATCCCAAAGCTTGGGTTTATCTTTGGCCAAAATTGTTTATGAAAGTGTGCTTTTCCTATTTTGATTTTTGTTTGTTTTGATATACTTCTTATTATGAATCCCATTAATAAAATCTGATTCAGTTTGTTGTGTGTTTGTTTGTTTTTTTCTTTTTTGATTGAACTTTCTTCTTGTCTTTCTTTTTGAATAATTATATTTATGATCAAAGAGTGATTGTCGAAGGAAGCATTCATTTCAAGACTTATGTTTTTGAAAGCAATAGCTCAAACAATTTATGATGTTAAGGTTCAACTCAAATAATTGATTTGTAATTCAGTTGAGTACTATGAAATCCTAAATGGTCTTTGTCAGAGTATTACCCCTTAAATGTGTCGAGATATTTGAGAATTAAAATTATTCTTAGACTTTTTACGCCATCCATATTCTTAATGAATCACTTTTAATTGCTTCCCCATTCTCTAGATGATTTCTTAAATGAAATCTAAAATCTTTAAACCATGATAAAACTTTCATTTTTGAAAGCAAATAAAAAAAAATGATCAATTGTTCACCTGTATTGCAATTAACCTCCAATATCACCCCACTCTCTTTGTCATAAATAAATATATAATTGTATCATTATTTAAAAGTGGCATAAGAGGGTTGGAAACAATTAAGTGTGGGATGTGTGTGTAAACTCGTCGGGGTACTAAACAGGCTCGCTGACAGTAGGTAAATGCACACATGATACCAAGACAACTTCATCAGGGTACTGAACAGGCCTGCTGGTAGCGAAGCAATGTCAGGTTGAGAGGTATCAGGTATGTTCTTTAAAATTAATTTTTATGGAAGTATACATCATGTGGATACAATTATTGGATGGGATTAAAGCATTTGAGTGGGTTAAATGACATCCCTACCAAGGTTGTGGACGCCTGTTGGAAGTAGTGGCTATGTCAACGGTATTGAAGTCCTTTTATAGACATTGTGACTCTTTGATTAAAACACAACTTCAGGTTAATATCCTCTGTAAAAGCATTATTTTATTTTTTTTCTGATATTTTTCTACAAATCTGAGCTAGTCTTAACATTGTGTAATATTAAAGTGGATTTGTTTCAAAGCAACTTAAAATTATATCCAAGTCTTATTCTTCTTCCCTGCGAGGAAATTTTAATAGATTAGACATAACTGCTTCACCCAATAAGTCACCATTTGTTGGGCCCCAACAACCCCCTTCATTTTCTTCAATCAAAATCTAGGGTCCCTCGAAACCTTACCTATATTCTTCATTTGTTTCCCTTTGACTTGATTGGATTGGTATTGGTTTTCTTTGTTTCGAAATTGGTTTCATTTTATATTCTTTTCTTTTCTTTGGTTTGAATTTCATGAAATTTAAATGCCATTTCATTTTGTTTTCTACAGTGTTTTAATGTTGATGGAGAAGCTTCATAATTTGGGAGTTTTTATTACTATACATCTTTTCTATGACATTTTTTCACATTTGATCAAATTTGAATGAGGGAGAGATAAACATAGAAATCTTAATTTAAACGAAAACCTTAATTTTTATCAACTTTTACTTTCATTTAAATTATGATTATGCTTTTGTATTTTTCTCATTAACAATCATTTTCACATCATTTGGTCGGTTTAATTAATTAAATTATTTTGTTAGTTTGCATCCCATTTCAAAATAAAAATAAAATAATAAAAAAAAAGAATTATCTGTCATTTGTTTGATTTTGTGAAAACCCAAAATTAATATTTTTCTCCTCTCCATCAACCTAAAGCTTATAGAATTTTAAGATCATATTTGAAAGGAAAATATAAACAATGTTTGTTTAGAACTTATAGTTAGTTTAAATTCATTTTTTATTTTATTGTTCTAGATTTTGTTTTATTCACAATTTTTAGGTTATTAATTTAGGTTTCTTTTTGTTTCATAGGTTTCTATTATCAATTATTTGGTATGGATCTAATCATGGCTTGATTTTATTATCTAAATATGTTCAAGATAATTTATCCAAAAATAATATTGGATTGCTTCAAGTAAATTATGAACAACAACAGATAATATTTGGAAATGCATTCAAGAACAGACAGACGATTTCGTGGGACTTGTTTCAGCCAAAGTGTAAGGAATTTCAAGAAATGGTTGAAAACCCATCTCTAGAATGGATCCATTTACCTTACACATATGCATTTTCTCAAACAAATGTACGATTTAAGAGATATTTGTGTCTCTTTATGAGGAAAAGTTTAGGTGGAGAAAATTATTAGTGATGCCCAAACTGTTCATTAATTGTATAAATATATGAGAAAGTTCAGTGGCAGGGGAATCCAAGAAATTGGGAGGAATATTTTTATCCTTTCTCTTTTGTATATTATTTCTTTTGTAAACTTTTTTTTCTTTTCAAATGGAGTAACGGATGGTTGGAATCTTTAGGAGAATGGACAAGTATTTTCAAAGAAAAATATGGAATTCCAAGTTGCTTAATGGATTTTGTCTTATGAGTAAACTGATTTTATTTTTATTATAATATCTTCATATTATTTGAATAATTGATTATGCATTGATTTAAATTAGCTTTAGTCTTTTTTATCAATACATGGTTAATTGATATCATTTATATATTATTTTTTTCAATCTTTAAGAGTCTATTATCCCAAAAGTTCTTCCTAGACCACATGATGAACACAATTTGTTGAAACTATATGAGAAAGAAGTTTACTCTTTGGTTTTCGTCCTGTGTAGACTTTGCAGTGTTTTTCATTGTCTTCTAATGTAATTTCTTGATGTGAAATGTTATCTGTGTCAAATTAGCTTTAGTCAGTTCTGCACATAATATTTTATATCATGTTTTTCTTTATGTTGTTCATTATCTTTTGGTTTTGTTTATATCTGTGACTAGTCATCTATTCAAGTATTTTGAGTTTACATCTGATGCTAGATAGCTGGTAACACCATTTCTGAGAATTGAAATTTCTTTCATTTTCAGTTATTGGACATTTCAAGGTCACAAGATATATAATTATTTGTCTTTCTGTCATTATAAACTCGCTCCAAAATATGAAATACTTCCTTGAATTTCTTCAAGAAGTATTATGCTTGCTTTTGTCATAGGTTTGCACTTGACACAGGTTAAGAGGAGCTCATACAAATACAGAGAGATGAATTTAGCCTAGTATTGTTGATCAATGAGAGGTTAGTCGGTGCATTGCTTTCTTTTATTCAGATTTGTTTATATATGAATGAGACGATAATTGCATTAATTAGGTTTGACTGTTTCCGTGTCATTGTTTCAATTGTATTTGTTTAGTAGTTATTAGTTTTAAATCTTTAAACATTAAGAAAAAAAAAAAGATTTACGTTCTAACTTTATCTTATTTTGAAACATGATTATGAACATTCATTTTCGCGAGATTTCAAGTAAACCTTGTAAATTGTATATAGATTGTTTATAATCATTTGCATATTCACGTTTCTTTTTAATAAACATTAGTAAGTAATATATCATTTGTTAGAATCATAGCTTTAGATTAGTTTATTTCTTTTACTATTTTTAGGACTTTAGTTGGCTAACAAAGTCATTATACTCGTTGGGTCAGATCATACCAAACGGCTTGTGTTAATTAGACAACCCCAGTCCGGATCTAACCTTCAAGTTGAGGGTGTGTCATTTATACCCATCAATAGAAAGCTAACATTGTTGATATTCTTATGAGCTAAATAGCACGATTGCATGGTATTCCCAAGACGATTGTGTCTGACAGGGGCCCGAAATTTACCTCAAAGTTCTGGAAAGGGTTATTCAAAGGGTTCAGAATGAATCTGAATTTCAACACTGCTTATCATCCTGAGTCTGATGGACAGACAGAGAGGGTGAACAGAGTAATAGAAGACATACTAAAGATGTATGTGGTGGACAAACCATATAAATGGGAATACTACCTACACTTGGTAGAATTCACCTACAATAATGGGTATCAAGCATCATTGAAGATAAAAACATTTGAAGCACTTTATGGAAGAAAGTACAATACTCGAGTAAGATGGGACAATCCAACTGATAGGGCAGTAATTGGGCTAGAGTATCTCAAGGAAATGGAAGAACAAATGCTAAAAATTAAGCAGAATTGAAAGTTGCCCAAGACATGCAGAAACGTTATGTTGATAAGAACAGAACCCACAAAGAGTTTAAAGTGGGTGACCATGTTTTCCTTAAAGTGAAATCCAATAGAAGTTCCCTGAAGCTAGGAAGCTGCTCGAAGTTAGCAGCCAGATTTTGTGGGCCTTTTGAAATCCTAGAAAGAATTGGGTCAATTGCATATATTCTTGCATTACCTGCATCCATGACTGTACATAATGTGTTTCATGTTTCATTGCTTAAGAAATATATACCTGATGCTAATCATGTAATCGATTGGAATGTGATTCCAGTGCAGCAAGAAGGTTTCCTGCAAGTGCATCATGTACGCATATCGGACCGAAAAAACAAACACTTTTGGAATCGAGCCATAGGGCTTGTAAAGGTCCAGTGGACCTGGTACAGTCCTAAGGACGTGACATGGGAGCATGAGGATGTTATGCGGGTAGAATACTGACATCTTTTTCAAGATTTTTGAAATCTTGTTGATGCTATGGAAAAGTTGCATTGAGGACAGTGAAAAAATAAGGGGAGGGGATTGTAATACCCCAAGGATGAGCCCCAGTTATGTCTATGTATTGTAAAGATTTTTTGTAGGCTAGCGAGTCAAGTGTATATAAGTTGGTGGGCTTATGTGTTTATTAGGATGAAGAACCTAGGTGTTAAAGGCCAGGAGCCTGATTTTGTATATGTAATTATGCATATCATTAATAAAATATAAACATTGTTGCATGTTGACCAACCACGAAGAAAGAGTGATGGGGGAATGAGCTTCCACAAGGCTAGGTAAGGGAAAGGGGGTTGAAAATTTGGAATAGGGGATAAGATTGAGGGCTTAAGTCCTTGAATAATAATTTATTATTATTCCAAAGTGGTGTGAAAGGTATATTTTTTATCGTAAGTTCCTGGAAAATGGAACGCATACTTGATGGAGTGCATGTAACTTCATGGGTGACATGTGGCATTCGAGACACATGAAATTTAACTCAATAATTGAGCCATGATGGGGGTTCATCCTCCATTCTTGCATTCATTGTCTAAAATGTGTTGCTTTGCGTTTGATCTCTGCATACCCTCACACAACTTTGAAAACTAGAACCATGAAGTCAACCGGTTTATTCACGTGAATCACGTGGCCTCTGTATTCGACCTTTGCAATATTCATGCATGCACCTAAGACCCGAAATCCGTGAGTCATTCTGCGATTCTTCCATACTCCACTTGAGTTCATTGGAATCCTTTCCATGAATAGTTTTGTCTCTGCATTGGACCTCTGCATAGCCACGCACCTCTGAAGCTGACCTGCGTCTTCTGTGAAACCTGAGCATACCATAATTGTGTATGTTGTGTGTATTATAACTGTGGGATGATTGTGGCCATGCATTCCCTTGGCTGAGTTTGATTTGTTGTTTTCATATGTTCCTTTTTGAGCCTTACTATTGTCCTCCCTGTGATGGAACAAAGCTAAAGAAACAGGTTGTTAGGCCTATGTGCAACACTCTCTCCAGGTGAGAGATGTGGTTATGGTTGAAGAGGCAGTTTGCCAGGTCTGTGAGCGACTCTCTTCAGGTGAGAGAGTGCATGGAGGAAGTGAGAACTCCTAGAAGGGGTCTTGTAGCTTCCACGGATCTCGGAGAATTCTGGTCTGGCATGTTGCTAAAGCCCAAGCAAGGGAGGTCTAGTAGCCAAAGCACTGTCCTGTGTGACAGTGAAGGTGTATACTCCTAGGGTGGGACAGACATGTGGGGAATGAGAGTTTGTGAGAAGTGGGCATAAGTGGCTCCTGGGAGAGAATCCATCCTCATAAAATGTGTGTATTCCTGTTGACCTTGCCTAGAATAGGATTCCCTTGCCCGATGGAGCTTAGTCCCATATCTGGAGTGACCTACTGCTGAGAGTGATGAGCAGCGCGGTATAATGCTAGGAGGTTCGTGGAAGGTCTGCATGCATTTGGTCATGTTATTTTGTTTGAAAGATGAGTATAATTTATCTTCTTAATTTTATGTTATGCATAATTCTTGAAAGTTATCATGTATTCCTTTGCATGTATGAATTACTGTTAATTCCATTAACTCTATATGTTAGCAGTAATTATGTGTGTACTCTTTGTTAATTCATTTAACTTCATTTAAATGCATACTATATATGTATGATATTATTTCACGTAGTAGAATTGCCTGACAATGGAGTGATGGTCGGGGATGTTACAGATGAGCATATCGATTCTCAAATGCCATGTCCAAGTATCCATGACCTCGATCATCATTACGTTGGCACTACCTTAAGCATGAATACCTCTGAATTCAAATACTGTTAATACCAACATTCATGCCTCAAATCCCTTGTCTACGACACCTTGTTGGCCAGGCTACAAGAGATAGAGATGGGATATGACAACAATCTAGCAATGGATATACTATACATGTTGGGTATGTGTTATATTCTTTACATGACGAGCTCTAATGTCTTCTATGTTGCGTCAGGCACAGAGGGGGGTTTGGGGGAAATGCCCCCGATTGTTTTTCCTCGGGAAATATGTCACCTTTTGTTGGGCCCCAACAATGCCCCCTATATGTTTACAAAATTTAAAGGGCCCCTATTAGAATCTTGATAATTATAATGAGCTACAGAATCAACCTTTTCAAATGGTTCCATACCTTGGCTTTCTTTGAGACAAACTTAAGACATTCACTATAGTATGAGACATTCATTACACGAGTATATGTCAAAAGTTAGAAACGAGCATAAAAATCTCAATTTAAACAAAAACATTAATTTTTATTAAATGTTTACTTTTGTTTAAATTATGATTATGTGTTCATTCTTTTGCTCATTAGCAAGTTTGACTATTTTGAATAATGTGTTCAATACTTCATCAAATAATATCTTGGTTGGTTTCTCATTTTCATAAAATCATTTGGTGATATTAATTAATTAAATTCTCTTTTTCATTTCGCATCTCATTTCAAAATAATAATAATAAAAGAATTATCTATCATTTGTTTGATTTTGTAAAAAACCAAAATCAATATTTTTTCTCCATTAACTTGAAGCTTCTAGATCATATTTGAAAGCAAATTATAAACAATGTTTGTTTATAAGTTATAGTTAGTTTAAATTCATTTTTTATTTTTCTAGATTT
>JASDQU010103009.1:0-16390 GCA_032191745.1 Picea mariana
TTATATCCAAGGTTCTCGAAGCAACATCATACCCAAGTTGATTACTAACATGCTCCTTCATGGATATGGGACTGAAAATATCAGTGCACTATTCATATTATTCCCTATCTATGTTCATGAAATGAGTTGTGGCTTGAGAATGGTTTTCTCCTAAATCTGATTCATTTTTATCTTGCCAACTTCTTTCCCTTTCATTCTCAGAATTATGTTCCAATTTCACTTCATTAATTTTGTCACAAGCCTATTGATTTTATGAATTTGAATTCCCTTAAAAAATAACACAACATTTTGAAAAATGCCTCTATTCATGGACAAAGATCAGTTCTATTGAGAAGTTAGGCACCTCAATTATGTTAATGCCTTAATGACCATAAAAATATCAATGCAAAGGTCATACGTTGATGAGCCATCAAGGGAACTATCATACCTATATTCTACCCCTAACTAGTTGACAAACTTTAAGGAGTTTTCATTCAAAGAATCTGGGCACAATTCTTCTTCTAGAATAGAGGGTGCATCATCATAATTTGAAAGACAATTTGAAGTTTTGAATTATTTGAAAGAGAACCCCTCAATCAAAACAACCATGCCCCATATCCCTTATTTTGACAAGATCTTTGACAATTTCTTGATCTTCAGATATGCTCTGTCCAGCCCCATAATTTCTTTTGATCTTGCCAAGAATCTTTACCACATCATGTTAGGAGGTCCTTATTCTCATCTACCAGTCGTCATTAGCTTTTTTCCCAACATTTAATGAGTGCTCCTTGACTGATCATATTTATCTTGCTTGACACAATAGTTTTTCCACATGACATTTAATCATTAGTCCACATCATATCCAACTATCATAGACTCATACCTTTGTGGACTTGATGCATCCTACCATGGAGAAACATGACAGAGAGAAGAATCCTGGTAGGTTTTTATTAGATCTTATATAATACAATCATTTCACACAAACACGTAAGTGCATCGTTTGATGAAATGCTAAGCCAAACATAACTATTACATCTCCTAAATCTAAGAAGGGTTTACTTGTTTTGATGGTCAATACATGTTGATACTCTTAGTTGTATTGCAACGTTTGCGTTTCTACATAATCTCAAATCTCTCCCATAGCAAATCGATGCATTATCTGATGGAGCAATTTAGTGTTTGAGTACAATATTCATGCATTTCCAGCCTTGGTTTTCATTGGCATCATTGTTAGCTTACACAGAAAACTTCAAAAATGTGATTTGGATCTTGATAGGACACCACTCTTGTGCCATAATAACTATTGAATACTAGGTTCTCAACACTTGTTTTATGACACACATATCTAAACATCTTTGAAAGGTTAAAATTGTTCATTGTTGGTGCATACTAATACACAGTTTATACAGTACATGGTTTCTTGACATTAATGCCAGCACTTACATTCCTTTTACTGCTCACTTGTCACATTATGGATGGTCTATCCTTATGGTCATAATTTGTTGTAACTTCCACACGCACTTGAATATTTGAGAGAACATTTTGTTGTTGAGATATTATTTTCACACAGTATACACTTTCTTGGACAAACTATTTCAAGTAAAGGTGTTACATTGCTATTTTGGGATAATATAATGCTAATTTTCTCATGATAACAAACTTGTGGTAACATGTTCTGGCAGTTCTTAAGAAAACACTAACTGATTGTTCACTTTGGATATTTGTTCTAATGGTTGAAGGCATTAATGATCACTGTTGAATGACACAACCATTGCTCACAATGAATAGTGCAATTGTGCTCACTTAATAAATTTGTTGTCTTCACACTTCTTTAATAATAACAGCAATACCTGTAGTGTTTCCTTGGCTTACTATTACACATGATTCTTGAGATATGATCCACAAATGATGGTAATAAGACTCTTGACTCTTGATGTTAATGATATGATGAATAGATGATGTAATGCTTTAAATTCACTATTTCATTTTACAATTGGAAGCATGTTTCACATCCTGATAGCATTTCATAGTATATGAAGCATTGAGCAACAAGATTTCATTTTCAATTTCCAAAGCATAATCTTGAATGAGCACTTGTTTAAGTTAAACACATTTTGAGCTTGTTCACAATTGGTAATTTAATCCATTGTTCATACACACTTAAGTTTCCCTTTTTACCTTGAGAGAGGGTAGTGTCAAGTTGCCCAAGTCTTCATTAAGCCAAGTTAGAGAGCTTCTCTTTATTACTCAACAACATAGCTTAGCTTGACCTTTAGGGATTCCCCCATTGACTATGATACCCTTCCAATAGTCTAAAGAGTGGAGCAAGGCCACCAAGGTGACAGTGGGTGGCTTGCCTAAGAGTTGCCTCTAGGCTCTCTCATCGGGGTTAGGAATTTTCCTTCTAGGAGAGAGTTTAAGAAACAACAAGGCCCATCCATTGTACCTCAAAACTATTTCCACACTTGTCTCCTTCCTCCATAGGATTAGAACTTTAGGAGACTCGACCACATGGAAGGAGAGATACCCCTTATTGGATCTTTATTCATCAAAAGAGATTGCCTCTACAATCCCCTCTAGGATGAGGCAATTTGGTCCTCTAAGGTCTCTTTATTATTTCAGTTTGTTGGCATCTCTATTGATTGTCTCCCCCCTTATAGATACTCCTTGGATCCCACTGGTCACATTCTAGCTCCTTGAACAAGGTGATTAGAGAGGATATCCACAAACAATACATCTAGGTCAATTGAACACCCCCTAAGGGACTCGACCCTAAGATGGTGTTCTACTTCAAGCACTTCATGCAGCTGAAGGATGAACTTATAGTCAAAATTGCCTATAATCAAAGACATTGGATGCATATCCTTAGGATTTATCTTGGCAAGTTTAGGGTTTGCTCTCACCAACTCCCAATTGGGTAAATCATCACATTCCTCGTTAGAGAGGATTTGTCAATTGCTTCAATTTCAAGATATTGAGTCGGATACAAGAGCACCTCATATTTAGATGTCCAATTTATTATAAGATTAGAGGGAGGTTCCATTGGCTCTACCAGGAATCCTGGACTTGGGTCGCTCCCTCACTGCTTTTCTCCTCTATCCATATCAAAGATGCATAGCTCTTCTTATATTGGAGGTGTTAGTACACAAGACATGGCTCTTCTCATATGGGAGGTGTTAGAACACAAGACATGGATCCTATAAGGATTCCTGAGACAGATCTCATTAGACATTTAATCATTAGTCCACATCATATCCAACTATCATAGACTCGTACCTTTGTGGACTTGATGCATCCTACCATGGAGAAACATGAGAGTGGATGTGGTTGTATTAATGTGGTTCTCTCAATATTATTTTATTTAATCCCCTTGTACGTACATGATTATTCCATGTGTCATTATATTGAGATTTTGAGATCTTGGACTCTTTCTCATAACAACTCATTGTATCCTTAAATTCTCTTGGTTTCCCTATTCCTCATGCACGCAAAAATCTGATGCAATATGCTTCTAGCAAGTGTCAAGTGTCTAACAAACTTAAGCCATGGAACCCCAGCCCCACCAAGGCATCCAAACCTAAAATATTATGCATTAGGCTTAAGTCTAGGTACCATGTTTCTAAGAAAGTTCTTGCATTGGAGATATTTGAAATGACAAATCTGCTTAATTCCTATGGATATGAAGTATTATTAGATCCTAGTGAAATCTTGTTTGAGTCCAATCGTCCAAAATACTTGGAATTTTTTTGATAAGGGTGTCTTCTAACATAGCTTTCAAAATGTGTAGTGGTCCCATGTGGCACACTCTAGAGCCACCACTAGTCCTTCCAAGTTCATTCATGTTGATGTTGCATTTCCATGTGGTGGAATTTAATTGGACCTTGTGTTTAATGAGCCAACCATGTTGACATCATCATAATGACATGGCAATTTCTGATCCTGCCACATGTCTTTTTTATTTTCCCTATTATCCAAACCAACTCCCTTCTTTGTCTCCCTTGTATATGTGGCATATTTTAATTGGTCCCAAAGTTGTTGATGTGGAGGTTCCCTACATCATGGATATTTGATGGTATACATAGACATCTATATCCCTTTGTCTTTATTCTATGCAAAAGAGTCATGAGTCACTTAATGACATGGCAATTTCTTAACCATGTTGACATCATCATAGTGACATGGCAATTTCCTTAGATCCATATGATAAATTTATCATGTCCTTAGTGTTTTCACATTTTTAATATGTCCTTAATATGAATTGAAAACTTGATTGAGTCCAATTCTCCAAAATACTTGGAATTTTTTTGATAAGGGTGTCTTCTAACTTAGCTTTCAAAATGTGTAGTGGTCCCATGTGGCACACTGTAGAGCCACCACTAGTCCTTCCAAGTTCATTCATGTTGATGTTGCATTTCCATGTGGTGGAATTTAATTGGACCTTATGTTTAATGAGCCAACCATGTTGACATCATCATAATGACATGGCAATTTCTGAGCCTGCCACATGTCTTTTTTATTTTCCCTATTATCCAAACCAAATCCCTTATTTGTCTCCCTTGTATATGTGGCATATTTTAATTGGTCCCAAAGTTGTTGATGTGGAGGTTCCCTACATTGTGTGTATTTGATGGTATACATAGACATCTATATCCCTTTGTCTATATTCTATGCAAAAGAGTCATGAGTCACTTAATGACATGGCAATTTCTGAACCATGTTGACATCATCATAATGACATAATTTCCTTAGATCCATATGATAAATTTGTCATGTCCTTAGTGTTTTCACATTTTTAAATTTGTCCTTAATATGTCCAAAATCAAGAGGGATATCACATTAAATTAGGTGGTTGACCACTAATATTGGTAATTGCACCCTAGTCTAATTGTGCATCCAAAACTAAAGCTATAAATTTTTATTTAGAACTGTGAATATGATGATGGACTACTAACTAACAGCACATGCACATGCAACTGAAGGTACAACCAAACAGGTACCTGTCAGATATTTCTTCGTCGAGTGAGGAAAGCTTAGGACAAATAGAGGCGGGAAATGTGACTACATCTAGTAGATATGATAAGAAAACAAGGACCAGAGGTGAAAAAGTCAGAATAAAATTTTGTAGACCCATAAAAAGATTTCTTGCCAAAGGAGGATCATGCTCTTATGATGATGAGAGCATAGGAGACATAGATGTTCCAGGTATAAGCATCTGGTGAAGCAATGGGTACCTAAGGAACTACCTCCTATAGATGTTGACTTTGTTGTCAACAATAGGACATATCGCATTCCACCATCCTCCCTGCATGGCTTGGGGCTATTTTCCATGGATGGAATAATTGTAAAATACAATACAGTAACTGAATCGATGGACTATGTCAGACCGTGTTACAATTATAACGATTGGATATGGTTGGTCCGATACATGCGAAGTATGCGGAGATATGCACTCACCGCAAATTATATACAACTAATAAACAAGGATAAAAATAAGGGAGTGACTATCTATATTGATGGAAGACCTAAAGCTTCTGGCAATATCGCAGGGTTTATAAACAACACACGACCCAGGACAACAAACAAACAACCGAATTGCATATTTGAGGGACGTGAAGAGAATTGGGTAGTCCTGTGCGTAATAAAAAAGATAGCTCCCGGGGAAGAGTTATTAGTGGATTACCATTTGAATCGAATAGACACATTGACTAATAGTGTGTAGGTTCTTATGCAACACCTCTTTAAGAAACCTCTACTTATTGCATTATATTTTTTTATTATCTTTAACATTGTTGTAAATATTATCTTTAACATTGTTGTAATTATTATCTTTAACATTTTTTTTTGTTATCATTAACAATTTTTTAAATATTTGGGGGTTCTAATTATATTATAATGTGGCAGGATGATCGTGGAAAAGGGCCAGCCGCAGAACATGTAAATGATTATCAATTTCCACTTTCATTTTATGTTGTTTTTATTATTTGTTTATTTAATTTTATTGAAATAACATTGTTTTTGCTAAAATTATATGTAGTCAGCAGGCCATGTGGATCATGATTCCGCCGATGAGCAGGGGTTTTATTCTTGCGTTGATCTGATGCTCTCAATAAAAAAAAAAAGATCATTAAATCTAACAAGGAACTATTTAGCTTGTTAGATCGTCTAGAACAAACTTCAAACGTCAAAGAAAGGATCAAGCTCCTTATGTCACAACTTAACACATATAAGGTAATAACCATATTTTTTTTTTATTTTTTTTTAATGCACTCATATGTTCAATTATGATACTTTATTCTTTAACTTTTACATTATCTCACGAAAAAACATTTTCTTTTTTATAAAGGAATATTTGGAGGATGTTCAGCCCAGGGTTGGTAGTAGTGGCGCTACAAAGACGCTATAGAGTCCTGATGCGAGCGGTCATACAGCTGCTAGAGAACTATTTACTTCTCCATCTTCCACACCTCATTTAGATAGGAGCCATGACACGAACCGACAGGCATCCACACCTCGATCAAAGTCTAGAGAGGGTGGCAGAGATGAGGATCATAGTGATGTGGTTGAGATGGTTGCATTTTCTGGAGCTAGATGTGTGACAAGCACAGGGACACTTACGTGCACATTTTTGGTCGACAATAATGGACTTCCATTAAAACAATCAAGACTCCCAAGTAGTTTTAATTCATATTTTAATCGTTTAATGTTGTCCTCATACAGAAATCATCTAGATTATTAATTTTAAATTAATGATCATATCTTTTTGTCTGTAGGAAACGACCTTTTTTATAGGCACGTAGAGAGAAAGGCCTTGTCTATTTTTGGGGCAACCTTACGCATGAGGTGGAATTTCCAGAATTCAAACCTCAAAAAGGAACTTATGGATTATCTTGAAGGCCTCTTTGGTGTAGACACGTTCAATACAAAAGTGGTCACATCTGCAGTGCATGAATATTTAAAATATACCCAGGATGTTTATAAACAAAGCTTGGCAAGAAATCCTAGGTATGAGCATCCTCCCTCAATTCCAGAGAGGGAGTGGAAGGCGATCATTGATGATGCAAAAGAGAAGATTTTGAAAAAATCAGGAGAACAAATAACTGGTACACCAAGGTAAATTACAAATTTTTGAATTCAATACTAGCTTTATTTTTCTTTAGATCTAAATAAAAGTGTGGTTATATATAACATACTTGAAAATTTTGATGATAGGTTGCATGACACTTCAAAGGCAACCAAAGAAAGGATTGTCAAACATGGCCAACACAAGCTAGGCCAAGGCGGCTACTCGAGGTTACAGTCACGGATCGTAAGTACCCAAACATCTTAAGAATATTATTTGTATCACCTTACAACTTTAAGGTAATTGCAGCCAAAACATTAAAAAACCATACCCGTATGCAATGCAGGGCGACGACTTCGGAATTGAAACCATGGAGGAAGACCTACAACTTGGTTACAATTGCAGTTATAAAGTCATGGTTGATCGTAGGAAAAGCATGGGGTAGACCCCAAGATCCAATTTGCGGGATAAGGTAAATAAAAATCATTCCACATTAACCTTTCGTTACTTATCAAATACATAAATGTTTGATATCGTCCATAATTTAATATCTTACTTTGTTTTAATCAGGGGAGCAGCACGATCAACGAAACCATTAGTACTGAACAATAGAGCATTGATAGTGAAATGCAGCCAGTGTTAGGAAGAAATATTGTCGTTTAATTCCGTTGTAGTACTTGCCCAACTATTTAATTTGTCAATCTGAGGTTCGTAGGCTTATGAAGCACACGCACTATATATGCAGGACTGAAGTAGAACTAATCTAATATAAATTGCTAAAATGAAATTAATCTAGGAAAGCATTGAAAGACTAACTAGGAAAGCAAGAAACTAATCTAGAAAAGCAATACAACATGTGAAGAGTTGAATGGCAAAAGACATATGTGAKCTCACACAATACATCAATCTCAAATTATATTACAAGAGTCAAATGACAAAGCATGAAAGAATAACAAAGATAAGAATCCCCTTCTCCTCATTACAAGACTAAATTATGAATTACATGATCTCTAACTCTCCAAGCTAATCTCCTATTAATAACATGATCCCCCTCATGAAGAGAGAACACTCTCTTATATACATGAGTGAATTGAAGAGTGTCATAATTACAGATCCACTATTCTCTCAACCATTCTCAACTACTTTCCTATTATTAGAAGATATGATCCCTTCAAATCCTCCACACATCTCTCACATATCTTAAATAAGATATGCCATCTAAATCTTCCATGATCTTTTCCTTTGAATATGCTTGAAGATGAAATTCGAATTTGAGGCTAGGTGGTAATATTTGACTTTGTTAAAATCTTCACATATGCCTGCACACATCATCAAACTCATCCAACCTTGATATATAATGAAAATATGTTATTTTTCTAATATTTAATCACAAATTCACTTATAATACTAAAATGAATACAATGGAAAATAATAAGGAGAAACCCAAGTATCATTATGGAAATGGTATGATGGAAGGTTAATGGGACGATGAAATGTAAGGAATAGTGAAGGAAAAAGAGGATATAAATGTGACATTTCTGAGGCCCAACAGCCAGAAGATCATGGTGCTCCCCAAAATCCCCATCCCAGTGAAGTGCAGCCCCAAGATGTTCCTGTGACTGAGGCCCACAACGGTAAAATGTCTATATATTAATCATATACTTAATAATTTTGTACTTATAAATTTTGACGTTTCAATGGCAGAGAATGTCATAGATGATCATCCTTGACCTGAAGATCAGGTGAATAGGCTGGCAACCATTCCAACGGTGCCGACTAGAGGACCGGGTAAATAATTACATTGCAGGGTTTTTTTTTAATATTAATGAACTACTTCAATGATATTTAAAAATTCGTCATATAAATTTAATATTTTTTATTTTTATAGGTGATGGCCCCTCACAGCAGCATCCATGTCGTGAGTACGAGATCATACGTACTTGGCGTGAAAGGACTGAAACAACATCATATGTTGAAGAGCACCCAATAAACGAAGACATGGACATTGATGATTTTCTTAAGAACTGGAAAGAAAAAAAGAAGACTAAAAGAAATTCATGATGTCATGTAATAATTTTATAAGACAGTTAGATGTGAATTATATAGTTGATAATATACGCAAGGCTATTTCTATGGCTTGTATATATCTATGAATGTAATTTTTTTATACACTTAATGATAATTTCAGCTTCTCTTAATGATGCAACTTCCAAAATCTTGTGACATGATATATGCAACTTTGAAAGTCTTGTGACATGTTTCATTGTGCCTCACATGACAAAGAGCATTACCATTCTTTTCATTGTGTCTTTTCATTGTTTCATGGACATGGTGTTGCTACTCAACATTGCCTCAAAGCCTACTTATTCATTCCTCTATGATATGTACAATGATGTTGAACCTTCCACAAATCATTGCGAGCAGAAAAATAAGCCAAGGACAGGAACCCAAGGATTTCAATGTTAAGGTCGTGTGATTCCACAAGGTGGGATACAAAGAGGAATTGTTTCCATGCATAAACATGCTAAATACCTTGATTGAGAATGTGGATGTAACAAGTTGAACATTGAAATCATAGAGCGATAACATAATCGAGCAATATGGGTGGTCATAGATGTTTAGCTATTATTCAGTCATTTAACCTTTTAATCTCTTTGAAAAATGCATGTTTGAAGGGTAGTCACCTCCACGATCCAAAACACATTTCCGAAAAGGTGTAAATCAGTTTCTTCTCTTGCGTCATGAAATTTCCCTTCATTTCCTTGTAAACTTAAATTCAAAATCGGATTAAAAAAATAAATAAATAAATGACACATAGCCTGCATAACACATAATTTTTTGATGACTGGGAGTAATAGTAATTTTGCATATTCATAAACAAAAAAATGAGACTTATTTTTTAACAAAAATTGGTCCAAGAGATTGGTCATGTATGAGAAAATTTCCATTGAACCACAACCATCTAGTGTAGATACCACCACCAACCTAGGCTATGAGGCCACCATGGTGAAAAATCCAAGTAATAAGATTCTATATTTCTCATCCCAACCTTTCTACTCACATTCTTACCTAACCTTCTCAACACAAAGCATTACAAGAATCTGATTCATCCTGCAATAGCTAAGGAACTCTCTTCCACTACAACATGCAACATAAGGAATATATTCACTTTATGTACTTCATGGTCCCTTAGATATATTATTCTCTCTAGTTCTCTTTAGTGTGGATAGAAAGAGCTTGATCTATTGTATTATTTCTAAGAATTTCCTAAAAGAACTATATTTGTCTCTCAAGGATATAAAGAGTATATAATGGATAGTGAATGATGAATTGTTATCTTCCCTATCCTATATGCTCACCTACAACCACTATATCTCATCCAAAGTCTACAATTTTCCTCTTCTTGATGTTGATTTTGGTTAATTTCCAAATTGGCATATTGGGTTGGAAATGGAGAATAAAACATGAAATATGTAGAGAATTAATGTTAGAGTGCTTCCCACAATGTTAGAGTCAATGAAAATGATATCATTAGTGGAAATGATGGATGACATTACCTATAACTAGCGGAATGTAAGACTCTTACAATTCTCATGGCATGAAGAGCATTATTGTATTGTTTTCCTTGGATATTTTATTGTTTCTTCTTGGAGAAGAATATGGATCTCAATAACTCAGTACTACTTTTAGTAAGGAGGTGGTTGAGAAGAATATTTTATTGTTATTCCTTGGAGAACTAATGGATCTAGGAAAACATATACTTATTTATTGTTGAGGAGATAGAGCTAAAACCTATATAAGGGTTTGCTCTCTCCATTTGATGTATGCTTGGATTTGGGGAGCTCTCCCCTTTGAGTTGTTGTTGAATATCTGGAAGGCAATGGAAAGATGGAAGCTTTTTACTTTTGTGGTATATGTTCTTGGGGTTGATATTGCTGAATACTAATGTTGGAGGTCGCTTGCATCAAGGATGTTTGAATGGATGAAATGATATGAGTAACATCTATTCCTAATTAGGAATATAGGTCCCTTGTTAAGAAGACTTTAATTGTGGCTCATTCCCTCTTATTTATCTTTGTGTCTATGGCTGGTAATATAATGTAACATGCTTTGTCTTAATTCAAATTTGTTGCTATGTTTATGTTGTCCATTTGTATACATACCTTCATACATGCATTGTTGGTTTTCCTCATCAAGAATTCCTACAAGTAATTTTCTATATTTGTGGGCAGAAAGATAAATGTTTTGCAGATCCTTTATTAGGGTTATGTTCACTTTCAATCCCATAGCTATTTCCCTTGGTAACCGATTCTTGACTCCACTTGCCCAATAGACTTGAAACTAGTCTTGATTCTCCCATCATTCTTTTTTAAACCTATTCTGCAATACTTATTTTGCTAAAGACACTCTTCATCTCACCTTGAGCCCTTTATTGCCTAAGATTTAGCAATCCTACCTTAGTGAAGACCCCCTTGAGTTGGAGAAGAACCAACCTAAAGAGTGGGAGTGGGTTGTTGTGGTGACATTGGATAGTCCCTCCAAGATGCCCTTAGATTTTCACCTTTGGATTGGGAATTTTACACAATGGGTGAGAGTTTGAGTGGTAACATGGAGAAAAAATATTTTTGATGAAGAGTTTTATGTTTAAGAAGAGATCTTAGTGACTGCCAATCCACTTTAGAGTCCCAAATTAAATTTTAGAACCTATCTCTGATCTAGAGGTGAAGATGGCAATAACATACAATACATTTTCATTATATGCATCCAGTTAGCATAGTTTGTGGATATGTCAACCTTTGACAACAAAGTTCTTAAACTTTATGTAATGAAGCAGGCATCCTTGTTGTACCATGTGAAATCTGGAACAAAGAGGTATATGAAGGCATTTCTGCATAGGAGGGTAATAACCTTATTGGATTTGTGTAGGAAGAAAAATGTCCCATTGTCTATTCCATGGAAAATATTGCACTGACATATTAAGATGGTAGTAAGGAAGAATTTGGAGGGGGAGTGGTCCATAGAAATTCTAGTTTTCTATATTCCTATTTATAGGTGGGAAGGGGGAAATATGATCATTGGGAATTGAAATTGTATTTAGCAAAGAACTAGTATTCGAGTAATAATCAGGGTTGCATTTTGGGAAAGTTTAATTACATGTGACCAAATCGATGAAAAGCACGAAACTATAAGTTGTAGTTCTTACTTAATTTTGTGTAGCTTTTCTTGGTGTTGCTAGTATATTGTGGACATTAATATAATTTCTTTATTTCTTAGTCTCAAGCCTTAGGGCCATTTTTTCTAAACAATGGCCTTAGGTGATTAACCTTTACCCTCATCCATCATCATCATTATCTTCTGCCTGAAAACCCTTTTCTTGTTATTGTTTGAGGTGGGGATGAATTTCTATGATTACAACTCCTATATTTGTTGCCTCTGAGCTATTGTGCCAGGCTTGATTCATACACGAAGATTGATTTCATATTTACATGTAGAGTTAGATGGTTTCTTTACATCCACTACCTCTGTTAGTTTCTGGGGATTCTTGCCCAAAATAATTCTGGTTCAAAATTCTTTGCAAAGGTCCTGTGGCTGACAAGTCTAGTGAGAACCTTCACCTTTGTCAGCTCCATCTTCCTTGCTCAAATTTGTTATCTATATAGGAGTCATGTGAGCCTGTTTGGCTCTAGGTCATTTAGTGCGTATGTTTTCCATACATATGAAATTTCCATGGTGATTCCCCAAGTTTTTGTCTGGTCTTAAAGGTTTACAGAGGATACATCCTAATCTATACTCCCTCCTAATATCTTAAGGAATAGGAAGTGATCCAATCCTATCCATTAAATTGTCATTCAAATTCATTGGCTAGGAGAATGACTACTACATCTTTCATGAGAGTTGTTGATTGCAAATTAGTGAACAAATAATCCAGTTTTCCAGTATCTAACGGAATAGGTTTACTGGTAACATGGCAATATTTCCCTGGTAGTTAAACAACTAAATATAGCAATGATTTTCTTGAACCAGTTGCAGGTGCCTGCAAGAAACCTAGTGACTGAGGATGGAGTTCTTATGGGGTCTTATCCTTAGATTTTCAATACAATCTTCCTCGTGGATAATAGTTGGTAAGATAAAAATGGTTTTGTTGACTTGGTGACAACTGAGAACCACTAAGGCACTTGAAACTGCATACATCCATTCTCCAACGTTGACATCGTATTGCCATGCTGATGTAAGATGACTGCAACAAAGTATGAATTCCTAAAATAGACTCCAATGTTGTGTTTTAAGCCTCCACAACTTTTCATGTAATCTGTTAGAAACTGATGTGGCATAATCATATTGTTGGCCATCTTTATAGGTGTGGATTATCTCACCGTGTGAGATTTCCAGGCCTTTTATTTACTTCCTTCCCAAGAGGAAGTAAAGCTAAATAGTTTATCTACTCTATATTATTGAGATATCATGTGTAGATATTTTTGTAGGTTCCATACTAAGTATGTTATGGCCTTCATAAACTTGACTTTCAATGAGACCTATTTCTGCTATGAAGGTTTGTTGAATTAGGCTTTTCAACAAAAATGTTGCATTTGTAGATGGGGAATTGGAAATTGTGTCTTGGATTAAAGTTTTGTTTGATCTGGAGGATGGTTATAGAAGTCAGAGAAGTTAGAATGACAATGAGAAGAAAGAGTGTAGAAAAGTTAACAAGGACCCAAGGAAATTATTGACAGAGTTGCAGTTCATAATCTCGAGACCCTAAATAGTGAAAAAGCAACAATTAATCATTAAAACATTACAACAATTCATGTTTTATAAAGTGGAGAAGCTGCAAAATAAAGGATTTATGGGGTGAGTGAGGGGTCCATGAGATTTATCACGAAGGGAAATCCCTTCATTTTTCATCTGTGGTTGGATTGTGGCCCAATTTTATGTAGGATTAATATCCTATTTATTTTGGCTTGTGCAGTGAGGTTTTGCTTGCTTTCTTGGCTTGGAATAACTATTTGAAGGGTTGGTGAAAGTTTAATGGATACCAATATGCCTTTGTTCTTGATATCAGGAAAATCAAGGATGACTTGCAAAAGATATATAGCTTATTTTATTCTTGTTTTGGGTTCAATACTTCATTGTAGCCATCTTATTTTTTTTGCCTCCAATGTTTAGTACATTCTTCCATTTCTGATCTTTTTTTTGTTTGCTAGCATGTCTGTGACCTGCGGGACTAGCCTGTGGTCTAAGAACCCACGACCCAGGGGCATCTAAGCCATCAAAATCACCCGGCGATCGCACTTGGCCTGGTCCACACCAACCCTTAACATGGCTGGATTTTTTTGGGTGTCTCCTCCCGACTACTGCGAGTTTCAAACTTTGGCCACCTTATAGAATGAAACCCTCAAAATTCAATCGCATTAGCAGGATTTGAAATTCTTACAGTTTTGATCACCTAAATAAACTATTTAGTTCTTTAAATAGACTAGTTAATTCCTGCATGTAGTCATGATTAAGTTGCATTCAATCTTGGCTTTTGCTATTTATGACAGGAAGCTCCATGTTTTTCTGGTTGTTTTGAAATTAGGTCCTCTCCTTTATGGGTGGATCAAGTTTTTATCATTCATCCGTAAACTTTAAATGTGTCATTAGTTAATATTTGAAATCGATATCTTATGGCAGGATACGATAAGGAGAATCCCAATATACTTACAAAATGTGAAGACCATTTTCATCTTGCATGTATCCTCGAGTGGATGGAAAGGAGTGATAATTGCCCCGTATGTTACCAGGTTATTCTTTACCTTTACCTACTCTAAATATATCTCAGTTAGATGTTAGCCATACCTACAACTTGAAATCGATGGTTCATTACAATTTTGTCTGTATTTGGTGTTGCAACATTTATTACATTTGAGGAGTAGAATTGACAACTTATAGGTTCTATTTAACAGTTGCAGTGAAAAATTACACTACTGTGAAATTCGATTACCGAGTTGTGCATCAAAGGGACTTTTTTATTTGTGGTTTTCATGCTTTTAGGTGATCATGCGTACTTTTTTTAATTTGAAAAGCCCTTACTGTGATCACATTTTTTACATATTGAGATTCATTAGTTGTGTTGTTGGTGGCTTATTGCTTGGTCTTTTTCTTAATTTACTAGAGGAGAAATTTAAAAAAATAACCTTAGAAAACCTAGAGGCCAAAATAAGAAAGAATAGTTTAATAAATGCCAAGAAACTAAATCTGGAAATTATATATATCTAAGTTAATTTAATCGACTAACCCTATCTCACTTTTTGTATGAAAATGAACTAGAGTTGCTTGAGTTTTCCTTTATAGAAAGGCCTCACACACTAAACTTAAAGTCTGCAAATGAACCTACTCTGCACATGGATCTTTTTTTATATGAAATGTATTTGCGGTAACATGGTAATATTATCCAAATTTCTAACTTGAAACTTTAAAAACAAAACTTTTCACTTGAAAATTTAAAAACAATGTAATGTTTCAGCATTCTACGTCTAAAATTTTTTAAACCAGGAAAGTGTGACTCAAGATGTGTATATACCTGTGAATTATTGATTAAGCCTTCACGTTATCTTGATGCACACTCTCACATTGGAAGCTTCCCCTAACATCTGGAGATCCACAAAGAATTATCATGTTTGAAGTTTATTTTTATTCAGGTCTTATAATGGAAAAGGCTCTAAAGTCCTAATTCCTCTCAGATTCTTGTCAGAATGTTACTATTGAAAAATGCTACCAAAGTGTTGGTGATGATTGCATAGCAAGCAAGAGTACTTGGTATCAGTATAGATGATATAATTTTGTGTCGAAATAGCCGTCGCAAAATGAGCCAAATCATTTTCTTCTCTTGCATCATGAAATTTTCCTTCATTTCCTTGTATACTTAAATTTAAAATCGGAAAAAAATAATGACACATAGCATGCATAACACATAATTTTTTTATGACTGAGAGTAATAGTAATTTTGCATATTCATAAACAAAAAAATGAGACTTATCTTTTAACAAAAATTGGATAGATTTATTTGGGAATCGTTCACTTATTTGGGTGTCCCTATATCCAAGAAAAGCCCAAGATCATCCAGCTGGAACCACATCTTGGATAAACTTAAAAGAAGAATCTCCTCTTGGGGCGCTAATTGGCTAACTTTGGCAGGTAGAATTGTGCTTATCAAATCTGTTCTTGCAAGTGTACCCATCTATCAAAACTCTCTTCTCCTAGCTAATGGCACCGTCATCAACCAGCTAGAAGCTCTTCAAAGGAAATTCCTGTGGGAAGGGGGCAAACAAACCAGCAAAAGAGCCCACCTTATAAGCTGGGATAAAGTCTCCA
>JASDQU010103009.1:20464-37997 GCA_032191745.1 Picea mariana
ATGAAAAATATCCCCTTTAAAGGGATGATGTTGTAGTTAAAGGCCTTGATCATACTTTATGGATTAAGGACCCTATTTTCATCACCTAATCATGGTCAAGGCCCCAACATAAATCCCTACTACACAAAAAATCCTAATGGAAACTTCATCCAACCCGTATGCAAAAGATCCCCTTCAAATGTCTCATGTTGTAGTTCATGGCTTTAATCATGGCCTACTAACCCAATAATATTTTTTCAAGGCCTAATTCCTTGGATTTATCCCCCAACCATGGTTAAATCCTTCATATCCATCTTTGATACACAAAATATTATAACAATACCCATATCTCACTCAAAGATTCATGATTCCCTATAGACAACATGTTATGTGGTTTAGGGCATTGATTATGTCCCTTAATCCCTAAAGGATTCATAAATGACCCAAGGGCCTTATTTTCCTCGCTTGACCATGGCTAATTACTTAATGCACATGTCCCTAGTGAAAAATATTTCATAATGGTACACATATTCAACTTGGAGGCCAAATATTTCCTCTAAAGGGATTATGTTGAAGGTGATGTTCATGGATATTGAGCCTTATAAATCCATTTATGGAATAAGGCCCTTATTTTCCTCCCTTTGTTATGGTAAATTCCTTGAGACCCATTCCTACTATGAAAAAACTCATTATTATACCCATATCCTACTTATATGACAAAGGTTCACTTTAAAGGAACTATGTTGTAGTTTGAGGCCTTGATCATGGCCTATTAGATCAAGAATATTAACTTAGGTCCTAATTCCCTCGACTTCTGACCCAACCATAGTCAAGGCTCTAGTACCCATCCCTAATGTATAAAACCTTCTAATGGCATCCACATACCACTCTAATGATAATGATCTCTTATATAGGGCATGTTTTGTGGTTTGTGGCCTTGTCCATGGCCCTTGTAGGTCCCCGAAAGATTCATTTAGAGCCTAAGGGATTTATTGTCTTCTCATGCACATTATCAAGGCATTGATACCTATCCCCATTATCCAAGGACTTATAGGAGAAACCATGTTCCACTTGGAGGATATGGCAATATTAATATTAAAATTGCAGCCTAAAATAATTTTTTAATTTTTTTTTTAAATAAATAATGGTCGCCGCAATTGTGACGCCAACATATATTGCTACAATGCTTTTTCATATAAACAACAAACATTGTTGTTGCAATTACGATGCCAACATATATTGCTACGATGCTTTTTCCATATAAACAACGAAAACTATCGTCACCATTGCGACGACAACATATATTGCTATGACGCTTTTGCCATATAAACAACGAAAACTGTCGTCGCCATTGCGACAACAACATATATTGCTACGACGCTTTTTCCATATAAACAACGAAAACTGTCATCACAATTGAGACGACAACATATATTGCCACGACACTTTTTCCATATAAACAACGAAAGTTGTCGTCGCAATTACGACGTCAACATATATTGCTGCGACACTTTTTCCATATAAACAATGAAAGTTGTCGTCTCAGTTGCGAGGATAACTTATATTGTTGCGACAGTTTTTCCGCTGTGACGCAAGTGCGACGACAACCTAAATTCTTTTGATGTATTTGCTACATAAACATAAAAAAGTTATCGTCGCAAGTATGACGAAAACTGAGATTGTTGCGATGCATTTTCTCTATAGACAACGAAATTTGTCATCACAATAGTCGTCTCAATTGTGACGAAATGTTGGTTTCACTTAGGTTGCCTATATTGTTGTATTAGCAACGATATTTCTTTTTTGTTGCAATTGTGAGAAATTCCTTTGGGTCGTCGCTCTTGCGACAGTACTTCAAGTTCGTCCCAATTGCCACATGACATAAAATGATGTTTCAGAGACTCAAGATTCATCGCAATATCCACAACGTAACGTCGCAAGAGCGTCGAAATAGCCGTCGCAAAATGAGCTAAATTTGCTAGTGAAGCTTGCTGACCAAATTCATTTCTATGAGATTATTCTATGAACTAGAGTCGAATAAAGCATCTAGCTTGATCTTCTTGACCTGAATCTTGATGTGGAAGAGCTTGGTCATCTCCTTCTCTTCCTGGTGATGAAGGCTACTTATATTCACCTCCTTATGCACAGATGTGTATACAATCTTTTCATCCACATCCAAGCTAATTTCAACCTAATTACTTGAATCTGTGGCTAAAATATTCTTTTTCTTTCCGTCCTTCTTGCGGTTCTTCGAGTTCAACTCTTGATGTAGTTTCGATCATTTTTCCTCGGTGTGGCCATCAATGTTGCAATGATTGCAATGGTTGTTGGGATCTTTCCACTGATGTGTAGTGTATGTTTTCCTCTTATCTTTCCCCTCTTTCCACTTCTTCTTCCCCTCCTTGGAATATTTCTAGTGCTCTTTATGCTTCAAACCACTTGGTTTCCCCTTCGTTTGGCCTATGTTTTACAGGTACTATGCATGTACACACACCTCATCCATTGTCCTTGGATTGAAGAGCATCGTCTGCTTTTGTAGATGAATATGTAAACCCCCTAGATACTTGAGTACATCTGGGTTCTTGGGAGAGATACACAACATGATGGTCATCTTTTTGAACTCAATGGTGTACTCCTATACACTCTGCCCCTACCTTTTCCTGAAGTAGTTCCACCAGATTCATTAGTCCTCTACATACCCGAGAGGGTAGAATTGGGACTTGATGAGGGTTTTGAAGTCCTCCCACCTAGTTACTAGCAGATCACCCTCCATAGTAATTGTTTATGTATGGCTTTCCCACCAAGTTAAAGCATGACCCTCTAAATTCAATCTAGCAAATGAAATATTCTTCTCTTCATCTATATGGTGAACACTAAAATAAACTTCTAGTTGTTGCAACCAATGATTCAATTTTAATGCATCGATCTCACCTTGGTAAGGCTTTATGTCCACTTTCACTTCCAAATTGAATAGGGACTATGAAGGGTTCAAGGCACTCGAACTCGATTTCTCTTTCTCGGATTCTTTCTATGACTCCTTTCCTGAGTCTTCCCGATCTTTTGATTTTCCCTTCAATTTGTTCTTTGAGTTAGAGCCTCCATCATCTCTGAATGATTTGAGCTTGCTTGCTAGAGATTCGATGAGAAGGTTCATATTGTGGCTGATGTCGACAACTTGTGCTTCCAACCTCTCAAATATCTCTTATGCTGGATCGCGAGGGTTGATATGAACAAACTCGTCTGCCATGGCTAGGGTTTTTGAGACTTATCTTTAAGTCAATTCGTAGAGCCTACAATTTCCCACTAATACCCAAAAGAAAAACATGCTCTAATACCAATATGATCTATAAACTGTCATGGATATTCCACTGGAACAGCTCGTCACAATAGATCTAATAAAATACTAAAATCTTTACTATTAAGGTTAATTTTCATTTAGATCTCCAGAATATTTAGTTACTAGTTTTTTGCTTATGCATGAAATAGATAAAATGTGGAAAATAGAGAATAGTAAAATACAATCACACCATCCAAAAATAAACACAAGATGTGACTTGGGAAACCCAATACGGGAGAAAGCCTAGCTAGAAGGTGAGGTTGCTCTGCTCTCTTTTCTATGGTATAGAAATGATGCAAATACAAAGAAAGAGGCACTCTCTGTGGAGTTCCCTTTGACTTGTAGCATGTATGGATGCTACATAATCTCTCCTCCTCTGTTATGCTCAGAGAATACCACTATCAGATGTTTTACTCATCTATGGAACAAGATATAATGTAAAATAATGGAACCGCTTCTCCTCCTAGTGGCTTGATATTTAACATAGTCTGATAGCCATCTAGGGGTAGGTTTTTTACTTCCTCAACCCTCAATTATGGTGGGATTTTAAACCTTCTAGAATATTCCTGAAATCCCTCACGTGGCTAGCCCCATATGTATCAGTAATGGGGGTTGATGTGGCATCCTCTCAAACCATGGTGGTCAGCACGATAGGTCAACTTGCAAGAGGCATAACTTTTGCATACGAACTATGATTGATGCACAGTCTGCACACATTCAAGGATTTGGACACAAGTTATTGACACCATAACCCCAAAAAACATTGTTTAATGCCTCAAAATGGATCTACAAGGTTTTGGACCCCAATTTTCCAAATTGGGACCTGACACTAAAATGACCATGGAAGTTGATTCCTCTGATTCTTTCCACTCTGAAAGCATCGAGATAGATGACAAAAAATATAATGATCCTATATGGATCAAAGATAGACAAATATGGGTCATTTAAAAAGGGAAACCTTTCCAAAATCATAACTTTTTGCTTGATGCTCAATTTTGGGTCTTCCTTAACTCATTGGAAAGAAAAATAGTAGATTGAGATGAATCCTCGACCTTTAGGTGCAACAAATTTGAAAAAATCATGGGGAGGCCTTGAAAAATGCATTAGAATTTCAAGACCCGAAAACTACAAATATCAAGATCATTTCTAAGATGGTTTCAGATGGCCACCTAGATTAGTGAGGTATACAACAAAATATAACTCATCATAGATTGAAGACCAGACAAAACATGTTTTCTTTGTCTCTGTAGGGGCCTTTCAAATCACTTTAAGTCTATAACATGCTACCAAATTTTGAAGGATTTGCCACCAAAAACACATCCAAAAAAACTCTTTGTCAATGCCTTGTCAAAATGGTCTCTTAGTGTGACCATTGGTCATTTCTATAGCAATTTTGCTTGCAACCATCACTATAATTAAATAAATGTCCCTAATAATGTCCAAATTTGATGTCCATACATCCAAATAAACATCCTAAATATTGTCACAAAAAAATTATCTTCCTATATTAAAAAAATGCATTACTACAATGACATCAAAAACATTACCAATAAAATACATATTGATGAATAGAATGTGAAAATCTATTATAAACATTATTGCATCAAATTAGTGACCCTAAAAAAATCCAAGTGGCCATCCACTTAAAATTTGTTTCCATTTCACTTAAAATATGTTTCCATTTCACTACTTTAGCATGTAAAGCTACATCTAGATGAGTTAAAAAATAAATAAATTCTTAATTGTAAAATTTTTAATAAATATTAAATTTTGAAATAAAAATATACTTGTATTTATATAGATAAATTGTATTTTAATGTCTTTCCAAAATTAAATTATCTTGCTAACTAGTAAAACATTTATCTTAATAACTCGAAAATCATCATCACATCAAATATACACTAATAGATTTGACCATTAAAATAAAAAAATAAAAACTTGCAAAACATTGAAATATCTTTCTCACGATTATGTACTCAAATATTATAAATCACTTCTTTAAATTTAAGAAATAGCAATTTCATCTTTAAGTAATCAAATTAAAAGTTAGACAATTTCATAAATCACTTCTTTAATTTATAAAATAATAATATCAAATTAAGTTTAGTATTTTATAAATTACTTCTTAGCATATCAAATAACAAGTTCATCTTTAAGTTGTCAAATTAAGTTGGGAATTTCATAAGTGCTTTTATTTGGACTAATTATCGTGGTAATTGTTTTCTTAGCACTATAATGGAAGAAAAGTTGATAAAAAAAAACAAAACTAAATTAATTAATGTATGTACATAATGTTAATATAATGTTAATATATTTAATGAGAATAAATTAAATTAAGAACAAATATTACATATATAGTATTTGCTAAAATAATGTAATGAGACCATTAATTATATAAAATAATGTAATGAGATCATTAATTGTATTAAAATAAAATAATGTAATGAGATCATTAATTGTATTACGTCATTTTTTAAAACAAACTATTAAAATGATATTAAATATATCGAGTTTTTTTTTTTCTAAAAACATATTATATAAATATGAATATGATACAATTTTAGAACTAGTAAATTTTGTATCATTGTCTAATTCAAATTCATTTAATGTCTTTTTCGAAACAAATAATATTTATCAATCAATTTCTTCCTCTTACTCATATGATACATGTAATTCATATGATACATGTAGCTATAATAAGGTTATTGTAATCCTTTTCCTCTTCTTCTAGGTCTTCCTCTATATCATCATCCTCGAGAATAATTTGTTTTTTCTCTAGGTGTGCTACCAAAAGAATGTTACCATCATTTTCATTCCCCCCACCTCTCAAACCCCACTTTCTACAGCATCATTATGGAAAGCCTCGATTAATACATGGTCATGGAAAATTTGATGTTGGCCACCTTCATCAATATTTTCATCATCAAGGATGTCATCTTGCATCCCTATATATTGGGGCTCATCATTTTGGATTTCACTCTCATTGTGTATTATATCATCACCTCGATTGTTCTCTGAAACCATTTCATTAACCTCACATCATATTGGATTATAATATACATGTCTTTCTCTTGGTTGGCGATGTAACACAAACCACCATCTTTGTTCCTAGATATAAGAATACCCACACTCGATGCAAATTAAAAGATAAACCATCTAATATATCCTAGCATTTTTATTTTATTTTCCATGTAACATATCTCTATAGAAACCTCTCGGGCACTTCCCCTCGTTCTGAGGATGGTACCTAAGGTAAATCCTAGATTCTTTGGAGCATAAGGCCAAGTCAATAATTCATGTATAAATCTTGGATAGCTCATTAACAATTGGCTCACTAAGACCAAGAATATCACAAAGTGGAATTTGAACCTGAATAAGGAGGGGAAAAAATTTCCTTACAACCATTCCAATTACACCCAATTAACTAATATATCCTAACATATATAGTGTACATCAAATCATTAAACAAAGGATTTAAATATTACATCAATTAAAACCTTATTTATAGATAATGTAGTGTGGAGAGAAAAGAGAGACTAGAACAACCATAAAATATACTCATTTTCTTGTCTTAAAATAGTAAAAATTGAAAATGTTGCAAAACTTTCTATTGAGTCCAACACATAATGCATGTAATTTTTTAATCAACCATACTTGGTATAGCATATGTTATGAACCTAATGAAGTACCAACTCTACAGGTAGTTTAAGTATTCTTATTTTAAGGTCCAATTTTTGTGGCCTAACCCAACATTAAATCATTGTACTAGGTAATATTATTGATGCAATCAAATTTGAGTCGTTGTGAGGATAGTATAATAGCACCCAATGGAGAGTTGAAAATCACTCTAACCTTTTATCTCGTCATGGTTCTTAGATCATCAAAATATCTTTGTATAATTTTAGAATTTCCTCTAATTAACTCACTTTGTTTTTGCGTTGTGTGCTTCGTTTAATTAACTCACTTTCTTTTTGTGTTGTATGCTTCGTTTGCATTGTGTGTTTCTTTACGTGTGATCACAACATATGTTCTCGTATCAATGTAAGAAAAATACTCCATAGTGTGTGTATTAACCAAGATTTGTGCATGACTATGATTACCTTGGTTCTCTATTAATTAGTAGTATTAAATATTGTTGGTGAGGGAACATGTTGATAGAGGTTCTTGATCGTCATCAATCAATAATTATGGATTCATCAAGATAAAATTGTCGAAGTGTGGTTTTCATTTTGATTGGTGGATCCTCCAACTTGAGACACTAATTGTCAAATTCATTTTATGCGTTCTAATATTTTTATAAGTTATATGTTTTAAATTGTGGAAAGTAAAATGTAGAAAACACATCTCAGTATTAGGAGCAAATTAAATGAAATTCAAGTTGAAACACAATATTGCATGTACTAAGAGCATGAATAGGAAAAACACTTAATCTATACAACATCAAAAGACCAAGTATATCCACATGATACTTGTAAGCATCATAATCCAATCCATGCTTCAAAACTAGGTTAGAAAAAAAATATGATGGTGAGATTATGAACAAATAAATAATTAAATAATATAGACTTATGGTAAAGCAAAAAAATCATACATGGAAATGAAGATAGTTCATATTCATGAATAAGTGACGATGATTTATTAATTCTAGTTGCCAACAACACCTTAGAATTTGTTACAAGGTAACTTGTCTACAAAAATATGAGAACCCCTTATTCCTTCTTACAAAGTGTCATTTAACAAAATCAAGTGACTTTTGGCTTTCCAACTACCTCCTATGTCTTTTCAACATCTAAGACCTTTCAACTTCCAAGGAGCTAATTGATCACTTTAACATTCTACATAATGATTATGCTAAGGTATTTTAAATTTTTTAGCATTATTAAAAAGAAGATAAAAGGTCTTATTGAATTGTTTATGATGTAGAAAAAATATGCTTTCCACCTTAGGCCTAACATCAACTAACTCAAACTCAAAATCTATCCTCCTTTTATCTAAATAAAAAATCATAGCATTTGGCAACCCTTTTTTCTCCATGGAACCACGAGGTGCTCATGAAGGACTACTTTGTCGATGACTTGCATTAAGTGGGCAGGGGAACATTTTCATTAGGATGCTCTAAATTAATTTCTCCTTAAATTCATCCAATTAGAAAATATCACCTTTCAAACAAAGGTGAGGTAGCACAAGCATGTCCCTTGCAGTTTGTGTGTCAATGTAAGAGATGTCTCATTCAACATGCTAGCAATTTGTCTCTATGCACTTTGTACATTTACCTCCTCAAAATCCATATGAGCACACAACTCAACCACCTCAAATTTGTTAAAAGTTGGCACATCATCTAGAATTGGAGCATATTGTCTCTAAGATTGTGTGCATTGCATCCACTAAAATTGGCTTTGGAAAATTTCAACAAATTTATTCTCGATCTTCCCACCATGGTTCCCACCAAATTGTGGAACCAACACATTTTAGTGAGTGCGTCAAAGTACTCAATAACCAATTTTAAGAATATGTCTCCTAATGAGGTCGCCACCTCAATCATGGTTTCCTTGCCACTAGATGTGATATTTTAAATCCTAAGTTGTTATTTGAGATTGGAAATCTCTCCATCTTTCACCACCAAAGTTATGTCATTTCTTGAAACATTTCATTTGACATATCTGCAAACGTAATATGGGATGCATCAATGACTAGCGAATGCACATAACCAATGTTAAGGATGACCTCCTGAGTAATCGGCACAACCACTATCGCACATGCACATCATTTCCTTTTGTGCATCAATTTCTTAAAGTTGTGACTTTGGACATCAACCATGAAGGATACATATTGGCATTCATCTTCATCTACTTCAAATGGTTGGAGACTTAAATGTTTGGCAAGCAAAGGTGCTAGTCCAACTACTTGGCTTGTCGCCTCTAGTCTAGCACCTTCACTTTGTTTCTCTCTAGTATTGAGTTATTGTTCCATTACAATGTTACTTGATTGTTGTTGCTCCTCCAAGAGAATAATGTTCCCCTATTGGCACCCATGTTCTTCTATGCTTGATTGCTTGGATACCAAGGGAGAAATCATTTCAAATAATTATACTCCCCGCTAACTTTCTAATTTGGAAGTATCCCCTATGCATGCTTTGAATCAACTTTATTTACTTTCTTTGTATTGGCATCCATTAGATGAGCTTGAGTTTTAATATTTATTTGAAAGTTGCCTTTGAAATTTTAGATGGTACCAAGTTTATTCAGACATATTTCCTTGAATGTTGCTTCCCTCTTCTTCCTTTGATTTCTAAATAATACTTTTAATTATTACATATAATTGTTCCTGTTTGAGGTTATATAATTGTTACTCTTTGAGGTTTGGGTGACAATATTCCCACGTGAGCTTCATGGACCTAAAATAATCTCAAACTATGTATAGGAGATCATGCATTTTGAGTGGCTTAAGCCAAAAGCTATACACTTCAAGTTCTTGGCAATCTATTCTACATGTGAAAAACCAACCAACTCATAAGAATCAATTTGTTTTAGAAACAAGGGCAAGGTTTTCTTCCTTGCTTTTTCAAAGTTGTTGTTACCCCGTATAAGCAATTTCCCTTATTATCAATTTGCTTGGCATATATTTGGGCAACATGTGAGGAGGTAGGATGAACCTATATACTTTTATTAAACTATTTTTTTCTTCAACCTACTACGGGAACTCTTCGCCATATATCATATGATGTAATGGTGCTAACACATTATCATAGGTACTAAAATACACATATTCATACTTAGATTTCTGCAATAATTGTTAAAGAAGTCAACACATGCACATACTCAATACATTAGATAAGATTCCATAGAGAATCTTGATGGTTCGTTTTATACCTGTGCCATAGCTCTTTGCAATGTTCGAGACAAACTGTCCGAAATGATATATACCCAATTGAAAATAGTACCATGCTCTATAATTTCATCACTTGATTAACACGAATTCAACCATGTGTTGAATACTAGGTGCCCCGTATAACGTGGGCATCATCTCTTACATCTTCCTGCGAATATTTAGTTTAGTAGATGATTGTGCAAAGTATTTTAAACGGATTAGATGGATCCCGCCACTTGTTCACTATTTGGAGTAGAAATCAAGACACCAGGCGCTAGCAATTTGTAAAACTTTTAAATTTTTAAAAAACAAACAGAGTAATTGTAACGACATTGTAGTTTTTTTGGAATTTTTTTATGAAAACTTGGTGCACCCAAGTCGCTCCAATGTCTGTGACCTACTACAACCAAACTACGCCTCTTCACTCAAGGTTTACTCATAACTTCACCTTGAGCTACAACATATTAGATACACCAAGTCCTGCTCAATTAAGTTATCCAACAAGTATACTAGGCATACGCGTAACCATGGCCTCAAACATTCCGCAACAATACTACACTTAGCGAATATTACACTTAGTTATTTCACAAGTATGCAAAAAACATGAACATTCAAATACACAAACCATCCACACAAGTACACAAGATACGGAGACGGACGACACTTAAGACAAGTGCCTAACACCCTTACACATATAAGAATGTTACATATGATACAAGATACAAAGAGGGGAGCTCGATCACCACCCTAGCTCAATTACAACAGTACAAGAATTGTCAAGGCACATTGCCTCCTCCTAGACAAGGCCACAAAACTCGCACCAATCAATCCATGTCACATCTGCAGGTCTACCTCCCGCAAGTCCTATTCACAACTCGGTCACTTAGCCAACTTGGGTGACCTACGATCTCAAGTCCCAGAACAAACCACCACAGATCCCTTCGTTGACTCTTTCCTCTTGATGTCTTCTTGCTTCCTTGTTTTCTCCTCCATGCATTGGCTTGGTGTGGCCTTTCCATACTTATATCTGCCTTGCGCAACACTTAGGCAAGTCACGTCGCATGGAGTGGTCCCAAGCCAACTCGTTCGCCATGTGCGTTGGTCCACATGAGTAGCCCCAAGTGTGCCTCGTCGTAGGTTCGACCAAGTCGCTCCGTGCCCAAGTTGTCCCACTGTCCGCAAGTCACCTCATCCACACCCAAGGCCGACGCATCCACACCCAAGTGCATCCAAGGCCCACATATCCAAAATATCATCATCTATAAATCATGCCCAAGGAATGTGAGCACAAGGGAGTATGCCAGGTATGTGCATCCGCAATCTCGATACACGACAACATGTGCCCGATGGCACCTTAACCACATATTTTTCTCACTTATAAATAACTTGTTTATTTTTTTATCTCACAAATTGTTTGTCTATAGCTTTAAGCATAGAATTGTAGTCAATTGATCATTACCAAACTTTTGTGTAATACAACTGGTTATTTAAATTATTGCTTAAATATTTTCTTAAATAAGTTTTTACTAAATATTGAAAGCATTAAAATATTTGATGCTATGTTTATCTCATCAATTTTGTTAGATAGTCTAAGCATCATTGCATATTAGATTAGTTGCATCTCATTTATTGCATTCAAAAAATACATAAAGAGTGGGCAGTCCACAACAAGTAAAACCCAAACAAAAGTTATCTAAAGGTGGTTGAGCTATAAACCAAACAGATAACCTATTTCAAATAGTGTAAGGTATAATTGGATCTTTATTGGAGAGAATCCCCACTCATTGCATAGGACCATTCAGACTTGTCAGCAAGTTTCTACTAGCAATAGGGTGCAATAGGGTTTTGGCCTTCATTTGGCTTCCTTGCATTTATTGGAGGAGGTGAAGCATCATTTTGGACATTGTGTAGAGCAAAATAAAAAGGTTGAGACAAGATGTCCATTGTAAACAAGTATCAAAGTCTGGAATGGGTTCCTTCTTCTTCATAGACATTCTCTCCATCCACACAGTAAAATACAAGCTATTATTTATGAAAGTATATGAAAATCCAAGAGTATGGTGACTTAAGTTAAAGGAAAGAAGTGTAGAGCCACACACTTTCTTACCTCACTTGCATTTCTATACTACAAACTTTCAAACAAAGTAATAACGAGAGCTTGAATGTGCAGCAATGATGAATGGTAATGAGCTCTGTTTAGTTCTCCTTTGTAATGATGAATGGTAATGAGCTCTGTTTAGTTCTCCTTTGCCTTTTTGATACTACAAACTTTCAAACAAAGTAATAACGAGAGCTTGAATGTGCAGCAATGATTAATGGTAATGAGCTCTGTTTAGTTCTCCTTTGCAATGATGAATGGTAATAAGCTGCTTTGGTAGGTGAAGAAATGATAATGGGAGCTAAAAAATCCATAAGCTAGCCTGCCAGCAATAAATATATTCTGATACACAATTGAATTTTATATAAAAACAACCTAGTAACCGTTCTTTGCTGGCAAGTTTCCAAGTTGGATTTGCAAAAACACAAGAGTAATGAAGGGCATGAAATGTGGATAAACAAGAACAATAAAAGGCATGAAATCTCACCAGTGCCTCAGACAAATCGTTGTGATGGTAATGGTAATTTTCCAAGCAGTGGAAAATGATCAACCAGGGATTTATTATTGCAAGTGAATGACTGTCATTTGTCTGGGAACAATTAAAAAAATTAAGCAATATCTTAGGAGAAAGAGATGGATATGAATTCAAATCAAATGGATATGAATTCAAATCAAATTTGGATGAATGCCAGTTTCACCCATGTGACTCTTAACAAGCTTCCATATTTTGCCTCCAATCTATGAATGAAAAATTGGAAAATAATACATTTTGATTTAGAATAACCAATAAAAAATCCTTGAATTCGAAAATAGCTTATAAACTGGATATTTACCTCAATCTCGGAGCTAAGAAACCAAAAGAATTAGCGGTATCGGCTCATCAAATGTAATGGAGAAACAAAGGAGATTAAAGAAAATGTAATGCGAAGTCGAATCACTGGGGTAAAGGAGATTACCAAAAAAACATTATTCCTTCTCGAAAAAATCGCTACAAGCTGCCAGAGGAGGAACGAGGGACCTGGGGCAATTATCTACTTCATCAATTCATCATACCTTTTCACTAATTCAGCTCAGAGTGGAATGAGTCTAAATAAACCCTTTCTTTCCTTGAAAAAATGTTGCGTGTACCACGCCAATTTGCTGGACGGTGAACGATGTACCTGGAGCGATTTCCTTTCTCTTAAGGAAATCATTGAATACTTCTTTGATAACTTCCAGAGAGGAGGTGAATAATGGAATACTTCTTGCCTTCCTCAAATGGCTACATGTACCTCATGAGCTCGATGGATAACAAGGGAGGTGAAAGGGGCGATTGCCTTTTGCCCGGGGTAAGCAACGAGGACCCAGGACTTGCTGTAGGAAGGGAAAGCAACGAGGACCCAGGACTTGCTGTAGGAAGGGAAAGCAATGCGAACCCAGGACTTGCTATAGGAAGAGAGAGGGGTTTGGAGAGTTCATTTTGAAAAAATGATGTAATGTTTTTTTTTGCAATTGCCTCAATTAAGGAAAGAACGAGGCTCGATTCTTCTATTTCGTGGATTGTACTTATGGTTAGGGTTGAAATTTCAAAAACATTTTATCAATAAAATAAAAATGGGTTTTTGAGGGATAAGGCTAAGAGGCGGGCACGGTTTCCCTCGGTGGCTGGATTGTTCAGAGTTTGGGAATTGTTCAAATTTGAAAGTGGTTTAGAATGAAAATGAAAATGAGCAGAATGCTTTAAATTAGTAAAACCAGAAGCTTATATATGCGCAAATATATCTGTCTTTAAAATATATATACTCGCGATTTTTTTCGGAATTGAAAATTTGGAATCCAAACTTCTTTGTATCGAATTGGAACTTGGGTTTAACACATATTTGGAAAAAAAATTGTAAATGTGATAGATCTAAAAGATATTTTGCCACCAAATCCCAGGAACATTTTGCTGGTCAAATTTTAATACTGCATGTACCATGATATTTTTCGGAATTGAAAATTTTGAATCCGAACTTATTTTGTATCGAATTGGAACTTGGGTTTAACACATATTTGAAAAAAAAATTATAAATGTGATATATCTAAAAGATATTTTGCCACCAAATCCCAGTAACATTTTGCTTGTCAAATTTTAATATTGCGTGTACCTTCGCTGAGTACCTTGAGAATGTTCCTCGGATTGGATTGGACGAGAGGTGCTCATTGACCTAGAGTGTTTCTATACGGTCGCTTAATGCCAAGTTTTCTTGCTTATCATCAATTGAATTATTGTGGCGAAGGATGTGTTGAGGGACAAGGGTGTGAATTGCTTCCATATCGAAGTAGATTCACCGAAAAATTGTTGCTAGATAATGACCACCTTCGAATCTTTGAGGATTGAGAGAGAGTCTATACCTTGTTGACGTGCTAACTCAATCCTTGTAGTAGAGTATGTCCCTCAACTTGATTGTTAGTAGCATGTTTAAATCAAAGAACTCACACACAAAGAGACATGAAGAACATACAAAACAGCTTGTCTATTGCATTAGAGGCATGAGTATTTATACAGTGGTTGGATGAGCTCCATCGTTGATTAGTTTCAAGATCAATGGCTGGAATTGCTTCTTCCAGATGTTTCTGGTTCTTTCAAGAGTTTACCGAAGTTGGTGCATTTATTGTAGGCTTATCTCTATCAACTACTAGACTGGTTGTTTAATTAATTTTTAACACTCCCCCTTAATTAAACAACCTTTACAACACCTATCTTATCTCTACATATTACAAACTTAGCTTTCCCAAGCGGCTTTGTAAATATATCTGCAGCATTATCATTTGTGTTGCAATACAATACATCAATTTCTTTTGACTGTATTTTTTCTCTTACGAAATGATAGTGTGTCTCAATATGCTTTGACCTAGCATGATAAACTGGGTTGTTTGCCAGTTTGATGGAACTTTAGTTGTCACATTAGATTATTGTTGGTACTTTTTTTTTTCTCCAACATCTTCACATATCCTCCTTAGCCAAATTGCTTCACAGGTGGTAGTGCATAATGCTTTGTACTCAGCTTCAGTGGATGACAAAGAAACAGTTGGTTGTTTCTTACTACTCCAGAACACGATCCATGATCCAATACTGAATGCATATCCTGTAGTAGATTTCATGTCATCTGGATCTCCTACCCAATCAGAATCTGAGAAACCTGTCAACTCAACATCAAAATCATTAGTATACTCAATACCAAAATCAATAGTCCCTTTCAAATATCGAAGGACTCTCTTGGCAGCTTTCCAATGATTTTCATGAGGCTTAGCCATAAATTGTCTAAGAATGCTAACTGAATATGCAATATCTGGCCTGGTTGTGGTGAGATAATTTAGACTTCCCACCAATTGTCGATACAAAGTACCATCCACTTCTTTTGAGTCATCATTATTGCTGAGCTTAACATTTTGTTCTAATGGAGTAAATATTGGCTTACATGTGTTCATATTAAACCTCCTGAGTACCTCCTTTGTATATTTGCTTTGTGTGATTAAGGTCTTACCATTTTCTCTCCATACCTCAAGACTTAAACAGTAATGTAAATGTCCAAGATCCTTCATTTCAAACTGTTGTGACAACTTTATTTTGATCTCTTCAATCATCCCAATAGCACTTCCTATTATGATAAGATCCTCCACATATAGAGAAATCAAAGCAATTTAACCATTTCTATCTTTCTTGATATACAAGTTTGGATCACTTTTACTTTTTATAAAGCCTTATTGAAAGAAAAATGTATCAATTTTCTCATACCAAGACCTAGGTGCATGTTTAAATCCATATAAAGCTTTCTTCAACTTGCATACAAGATGTTCTTTTCCTTTCTTTACAAACCCCTCTGGTTGAACACGATAAACCTCTTCTTTTAATTCTCCATTCAAAAATGTTGACTTGACATTTAACTGATGCAACTGCCAATTGTTCTTGGTAGCCAATGCAATCATTAATCTAATAGTATTCATTTTTGCTACAGGAGCAAAAGTGTCTTCATAATCTATCCCTTCTTTTTGTGAATAACCTTTGGCAACCAATCTAGCTTTGTATTTGTTTATACTACCATCAGCATTAAATTTATATTTGAACAACCATTTTGATCCTATGGGGGTTTTGTTCTCAGGTAATTCTGTCAATTCCCATGTTTCATTTTTAATTATAGAGTCATATTCTTCCTTCATGGCATCCATCCATTCTTTGTGGTCTTTAGCTTGCTCATAATTTAAAGGTTCTACCACATTCATAGCTTGAGTTATTAAGGCATAGTCTCTATACTTGACCGGGGTCTTAGATTGTCTTGTTGTCCTCCTTAGTTCTTCACTTCTTTGTGGAGTTCCTTCACCTCTTCTAGGCGTGCTCTGGCTACTTGTAGAATCTACGATGCTTGGAGCTTCTCCTTGGACTTCTTCTTCTTTTTCATTATCATTTTCCTCATTTTCTTTAGGTAGATTCCACACATCATAATCATATGATTTTCGTACTTCATCTGCATTTTCATGAAACAACACATCTCTACTTGAAAACACCTTATGATTGTTAGGGTCAAACATCTTATAGGATTTATATTTTGTACAATAACCAATAAATATGCATTTGATTGCCTTTGCATCAAGCTTTCTTCTATCTTCTTTTGGATTGTGAGCAAATGCTTTACTCCCAAATATTCTCAAGTGACTCACTTCTGGTTTATATCCATAAAAAGCTTCAAAAGGTGTTTTGTACTCTAAAATTTTTGTAGGACTCCTATTCTTTAGATATACAGCAGTACTAATTGCTTCAGCCCAAAAACCATTAGAAAGATTTTTACCTTTTATCATACTGCAAGCACATTCAACCAAGGTTCTATTTTTCCTTTCTGCTACTCCATTTTGTTGAGGAGTATGTGGCACTGTAAACTGTTGTTGAATCCCATTATTTTTGCAATACCTAATGAATGCCCCTAATGTATACTCCCCTCCTTGATCTGACCTAAGAATCTTGATGCTCTTTCCTGTTTACTTTTCAACCATATTCTTGAATTCCTTAAAATATTCAAAGACGTCACTTTTATTTCTCATGAAATAGACCCAAGTGTATCTGGTTCTATCATCAATAAAGATAAGGAAATAATATGCTCCTCCAAGAGATCTAGTTTGCATGGGTCCACAAACATCAGTATGCACTAGTTCAAGAATTTCTCGCTTTCTTTTGTCTATGTGCATAGGAAACTCTTCTCTATGTTGTTTTCCTAATGCACATCCTTCACATTCAACAT
>JASDQU010103009.1:38572-54872 GCA_032191745.1 Picea mariana
CCAGTAGGTAAAGTCACAGATACATCTCCATACCCTTTAATTTCATGTGACCTATCATCTCCTAGATAGATCTTATGAACATCATTAATGTTTTCATGATATGTATCAAACCAATTCCTATTACATGACATATGAATTGAAGCACCAGAATCAATAAACCAGGCATTAGCATCATTAGTGTCTGTCGATAAAGCAGCATCAGAAACAAACAACTTGAGATTTTTCAAATCATCACATACTCTGGCACCTTTATCAACAAAATTTCTTGAATGTTTGTTATATTTGGACTCATTAAACTTCCTCCTCCTACAATCTTTAGCATAATGTCCAAACTTACCACAGTAGTAGCATCCTTCATTCTTCTTCACATTTACGTTTGTGCTTGGTGGTGCCCTGCCATTATCTGGTTTTGAATGTGGCCTTCCTTCTTTATTTCTCCTCCATGACTTTCCTTTGTAGGGTTGTTTCCCTTTCGCCACCAATGCCAGATCTGAATTGTGAAATCTTCCATTGAGATTCTTTCTGCGCTCCTCCTCTTGCAGAAGAATACTTGTCAATTCATCAAAAGTAGGGGCCTTTTCCCTAGCTGCAAGACCAGTAATGAACATTTGATATTCATCCAACATGCCATTTAATGTGACAGTGACCAGGTCAGTAATAGAAATCTTTTCACCAATATCTCCTAGCTTATCTTTCAAATCTTTGATTCTAGAAAGAAAGTTATTGATATTTTCATTCTCCTCCATCTTAATTAAAAGAATCTTGCTCTTCAAAAATAATACATGGTTTGTGTTCGTCGTCTCATACAAACCTTTAAGTGTCTCCCAAGTTTCATGGGATGTTTTGCATTCCCTAATGTGTGGGATGATATTGTCCTTGACAGACATCCTCAATAGCACCTTCGCGTTGGTCTCTCGTCACTCCCAATCTTGAACTGAGGCTGTTGGGGCTACTGGTTTTGCTTCATCTCCACATGCAATCGACCAAACATTGTATCCTTCCATCAACATCTGCAACTTAAACTTCCAATTGACATAATTTTCCCCATCTAACTTATTTGATTCATTTATATATGAATCTGCCATGATATTTGTCATCTTTAAAAAACACTAAAATCGCTTTAAAATGATCTAGGCCTTTTAGAACCCAATGTAGGAACTCTATACCAATCAATAATTAAAATTGTGACCCCAATCACAATATCATCTCATCTTCACAAGATAAACATGTTGAACCCTTACAAATAAACAAACCTTTTAGATTAACACACTACCACCATTATATTCTTCAATAAATGATATGTTAAAATTAACTTTCCATTCACTTAAATCCAAAACCAAAATTACCACCACTATAAAACAAAATTACTTTCTACTTCCAAAATTACCACAACCACTTTTATTTTCTTACGTCTTCCAAAATTCAACCATTAAAAAAAAACTTATCTCATCATTTACACAATACAAAGAACTTCTTTCACCAAATCTTCCAACATTCACCCATAAAATGATAAAAACTTCATTTTTACTGAAATTTTCCAGCCATTCAAAAATATCTTCCAGCCATTCAAAAAATATGTAAAAAAAAATTATTTTTACTGAAATTTACCAGCTTATACCTTCACCTTCATGGCCTCTTAAAAAATTGAATGCCTGGACTCCAATAGCCCCAAGAGTCCACGACTCGCCCTCGGACATGGAGTAGCAAATAATCTGATTGACCGAACCTCCTTCACGTTTAGAGCAGACAGGAACCTCCTTCGCAAACTCTGTCTCACAGCCCTCTGTCTCACGGCAAACAATAGTGACGGCTCTCAACACTCTTTTGGCTCTTACTGCCCTCACAACTCTCAGACCTCATTGCTCTTTAACACAGGTCAGCACACTTCACAGTGCTCACGATTCTCAGGCCTCTCCGCCTCACACGACCCTCAATGCTCTCTTGGCTCTGATACCAAATCAGAGAACTCACACACACAAAGAGACATGAAGAACATACAAAACAGCTTGTCTATTGCATTAGAGGCATGAGTATTTATACAGTGGTTGGATGAGCTCCACCGTTGATTAGTTTCAAGATCAATGGCTGGAATTGCTTCTTCCAGATGTTTCTCGTTCTTTCAAGAGTTTACCGAAGTCGGTGAAGTCGGTGAAGTCGGTGCATTTATTGTAGGCTTATCTCTATCAACTACTAGACTGGTTGTTTAATTAATTTCTAACAGCCTAATATTCCAAGAGAAGAGTAGCTTAATATTTCCTCTTGGGGAGAAGAGAACCTCAACTGCACCTACCGCCCAGAGTTAGTGTTTATTATGAAAAATTTATCATAGATACTATAGGAATAGAAATATATTCAGTTATACCAACTTACTTAAATTAATAGAAAGTATTTTGATCATTCCATACGAGGCCACAAACAGGGCAATATATAGATGGACATTAATATCTGAAAGAAAAAAGAGATAGTTGTGATTTGTTGTGCAATGATAGTGTGAAATTGTTTCTGGCAGTAATTGCTCACGTTGTCAACAGATGCATATGGTGGTTGCAAACAACATCAAATTTGTTAAAGATATCAAGGTTGAACTACAAATTTCATGTCAACCACAATTCTTAAGCATTAAATAACAAAACTTGTTCCAGTTGCAATCTATCCTTGTTGAGGTGAGAAATGATTGTATCCTCACTCAAGCATTTTTGAATCCCACTAGGCTAGGTGAGATGGGCAATATAGGTGGGATTATCACTCTAGGCTTATAGCATGTCAAAAATCTCAATTAGCCCTCAAGAAATAAGTTCTTGGGCTTGATGTTATTATAAAATATGAATTCTTTGATGTAAAGTAAAATTTAAAAATAGAAAATGTGATTGCAAATGAAGTTTACAAACTTTTAAATAAGTAAATGGAAGATAACATAAATCTAAAAAATTCAGTGCACATCAAGTCTAAAAAATGAGAAGAAATCAACAATGATTTTATTGATATCTTTCTGAGTTACAACTAAGTTTCTCTTTGAGTGTTTGGACCAGAATTAGACTTAGAAGTATAAGATGTAATTTTAACTCATACACGGACAACTGGTGTCTCAAAGAAGAAGACTAAGACTGAAAATAAACTGGATCAATCCAAGCTACAACTGTCATCTAATTAAGACTAAACAAACTATCAAGATAAATGAATGACCTTTAGAGCATGTCACAGGTCTATGATTCCCAATCCTTTCTTATGTCACCTTTAGAGTAACCATGATATCAACAAGATGACTTAGCTCTCAAGAAACTCATAAATGAATAAATCAATAAGTATTTTCACTTGAGGCAAAAGAAAACCTTATCAAAGGAATCTCTCTCTATTTTCTCATGTTCTTATTTGTCCTTCCTTTCTTCCTTTTATGTCTTCAAAAATTAGTTCAACTACCTTTTGTTATAAATTTAAATAACTTTAGTTAAGATGGGACAACTTTATTCTTTAATAAGGGTAAATAACAATTGATAGGTAGGGCCCCCATATATCTTTTATTCCTTTTATTTTCAAATTTTCTCTTGTTACTACAAATAAATATCATGCATCTATTAGCATCATAATATATATAAAAAAACAACAAATATAATCATGCCACGTCATCAAAACACTTGTATCTCCCAAAACATCATAATGGCATGATATATGAAAATTTTTGAAAAATAATATCATATATGTTGTCTCAAAAATATGCCTCGAATGTCAAAGTGAAAGTGTCATCACATCATAACAATAAAATCAGAAATAATATTTTTTATTTGAAGTAACCCCCCTTTGTCTACTTCCCTCTGAAAGTGTAGCTCGATGTTGAAGTAAGTCTGGATCTACAGACTTATTTTATTCAACCCTTGATATTTCAAGGTGCATGTTATCAAAAGTTATTTTTCTTTCATTATCTTCAAGTTTGGCAAGGATAGTCTTGACTATGTAGGAGGAGGTCTCGGTTGAATAAGAGCTTATAGAAATTGCAGATCTTTTTTCCTTTATCCAACTAAGGTTCAAGAGTTAATTTTTTATAATTTCTAGGAACCTAGACAAAATGTGCATGAGAAGCTACAGAAGAAATATGAGGCATAAGTTGTAGAGGAGGAGGAGGTGGCAATGAGACATTAGGCCAATGGACTATACCAGAGGGAGGATTTGCAAGTACATTTTCCCAGCTATGATTGGTTGGTTTCATATGAGGTGGCTCGAGAAGTTAGATATGTTCAGGTGTGGCTGCAGAGGAGGATAAATAGGTGCTTAAGGTAGCTGAAAAGGAGGGTGGACAACAAGGTTCAAATAACCATTTTTCACTAGCTTATTGAATTCCTCTGAATTGGTATCAAAATGAATTGAAAATATCATTCTTTTGTTTTTGCCTCACTACCCAAAAGCATTAGGAATTATTCCTTTGTTTCCCCTGTTACCACTATGATTACTGTCAGGGCTAAAGAAACTCATCTATATGGCATCATTATCAAATTAGTGAATATACATGACACAGTATATTAACCATCAAATATTATTTTGCTTTCAAATGAATTTACAATAGCTCTGAAAAACCAAGCAATTAAGCATGTCAATGGATAATGAAGGGAACAAGAAAAATAAGGAAGAAAAACATAAGTTGCCCCCTCTTTGCTTGTTGTTTTGAATAACCAAATTGTACATTCTTTATCAAATTGTCACTAATCTCTTTGAAAATGGGCAATGAAATCATAAATGATATAGGAATCATGATAAGCGATTTATAATTTGCGGAAAGTGTTATAACATGACAAGGATGTATGAAAAAATATATGTTCATAATTCATTTACCACCAATTAATTATGCTCATGACTCATTATATTTCCAATCTGAGCAAGGTTCATGAAAAAACACTTATAAGCCATTTTCCACAATCTTTTAAGTATGCCAAAAATATCCCATAACTCTTTCAAAACAAATTATTCATATATCAAGACCATATAAATCAATCTGCCATTAGATCTCTTTCTTAAAAGACTTTTATTTATATAAACAAGGGGAGAAAATTTATGAAATCAAATGAAATGTATTTCGGGAAATTTAGGAATAATTTATGGAAAATTATATGAGATGAAGGGATAATGCCCTATTTATATAAAGGAAAAATAAACTTTAAATCTGTATGTCATACCTTCCATCCCTTTTCCAAAAATGCATTGCATTTTTATTCAATAGTTTGAACTTGCATTATCAAAAAAACAAATTTAACCAACGTTTCTTTAATGCATATCTAGTAATCAAAGCTTATTATTGTTATGGGTTCACCGAAATAGTCAAATGACCAAAGTATAAACTGAAGTAATTAAGTAAGCTCAAGAGAAATGCAATTTTTTAGGCTAAATCAGTTATACCAACCAGAATTTCAAAGGGATGGCTTGGTCAACAAAAGCACACAACCATACAACATACAGTAATGCATCCAAAATGGGCATAGTGTTGTAGCATACCAAGTTATAGCCATATCATGACCAGGCGTTCTAAACCCAAAACTTTTAAAACATTGTCAATATAGAATGTGAGCCACATTTTTTATGACAGGTTTAAACATAACTAGGGTTCAAAACCCATATAACAATGCAGTAAAATAATATGATACTCCTTTTGAAAATAAACTTTTCCGACTCAAATTCGAACTTGAAAACCCCATCTTGGCAACAATAAAATCATTGTTTAGTTGCGAACAACTCATATCAACTTTTAAACTCAATCCAAAAAAAAAAATTATGATCATGAGTTTGAAACTTGAGTTAGACTCAGCATCAAATAAAAGTTGATACATATTAATGTTGGTCGAGTAAGCAATGAAAGAGTACAAATAACTTGTATCCATAATATGGGTACAGGATTGAAACCCAAATAACCAAAGTCAACAAGAAACTTTATTGGTCATATAACCAGAGTAAACATCATGTACATATTTCTTATACCCAATCCAAAATCCATCAAGGTCATGGGTTCAAAACCCAACTTAGCCTCGGCAGAGATAAAGAATTTTGATCTTGTTCATAAGCTCATGCATGACTTAAAATTTATCCACTTAAAAATAAAACATGAATGGGGGAATATTCATACACAAATAGGGATTTTAACCCAGAACTTCAAACAATACAAGACTTGAACCAAATATGACCAGCATGGATTGAAGTCACAATTCAGTCAACAAAACGAAGGGTTTTTGAAGGCTAGCATATCAAGCAGTAGGGAAATTGTTACCAAAACTTGAACCCAGGTCGCAACTCAAATATTTTATCAAATGGGTTTTGCTCATTCCATTTAGAAAACCAAAACTGATAAATTTTCAAGAGGATGGAAAGTGAAATAATGTATGAAGTCTTTCAGTAGAGAATAAAAATATATATTTTCTTTTAATAACAGAAACCTTGAATAATTTTTCCAATAAGAGCGAAAAACAGGGACAAAGAGCCACATACTCAATACCAGTCAAAAACCAAAGCCATTACTGAATTCATTGTTTTAAAAAACTAATGCAAGAGATGTTCAACAAACTGGCGAGTGCATACATGGCCTTGAAGCTCTTTAATACCATTGTTATGGGTGAGACGATTGTTGCAACTATCGGGAGCATGATTTCAAAGCCAAGCTCAAGTTGTGTTTCTCTACAGCTTCAGCCAAACGAAATGACCAAAACCAAATGTGAAGTGAGGTGTTAAATCACGAGGTTGTGGGATTAATTGCTCACGTCCTTGCAAATTCAATGCATGGCCAACCCTTCTCATTGTCATTCAAAACCTACCATCCTGTGTGCATGCCAACTCAACACTTCAAACTGTTCTCACAAGCTTTAAACATTTATACCATATATCTCATGCCCAATCACAAGGTCAATACCATATCTCTTTCAGCTCACATAACCATGCGTTGCATCAACTCAAATTCCTTTTACTTATTTCCATTAACCTTGTCACTTCACTATCATAACTAATTAAGTCAACACATATACTCATGCAAATAGGCTAGGGTATATTTTCTTTGCATATTCAATCATATGAAATATATTTACATGCTATATATTATATGCCATGTATTATGTATCAAATAAAACCAAAGGTTTATACTATTTGTACTTTAAAACAATGTAATGTATAATCTTTATGTCAATGCTTATATCCATTAAGATAGGTCACAATCTATACCTCTCATATGCCTTATAACTCCAAGTGACCATGTCTATGTAAATGTATACCACATACCATTGTATATGTATACCTATATAATCAAGTTTTCTTAATGTGTTGTCACACAAAAGACATAATTTCAACTACTAGGAGCATTGTTGCAACTACTAGGAGCATGATTTCAAAGCCAAGCTCGAGTTATGTTTCTCTACAGCTTCAGCCAAACGAAATGACCAAAACCAAATGTGAAGTGAGGTGGTAAATCACGAGGTTGTGGAATTAATTGCTCATGTCCTTGCAAATTCAATGCATGGCCAACCCTTCACGTTGTCATTCAAAACCTACCATCCTATATGCATGCCAACTCAACACTTCAAACTGTTCGCACAAGATTTAAAAATATATACCATATATCTCATGCCCAATCACAAGGTCGATACCATGTCTCTGTCAGCTCACATAACCATGCACTACATCAACTCAAATTCCTTTTACTTATTGCCATTAACCTTGTCACTTCACTATCATAACTAATTAAGTCAACACATATACTCATGCAAATAGGCTAGGGTAAATTTTGTTTGCATATTCAATCATATGAAATATATTTACATGTTATATATTATATGCCATGTATTATGTATCAAATAAAACCCAAGGTTTATACTATTTGTACTTTAAAACAATGTAATGTATAATCTTTATGTCAATGCTTATATCCATTAAGATAGGTCACAATCTATACCTCTCATATGCCTTATAACTCCAAGTGACCATGTCTATGTAAATGTATACCACATACCATTGTATATGTATACCTATATAATCAAAGTTTCTTAATGCGTTGTCACACAAAAGACATAAAAATGCTCCATGCATAATCTATCAATTTAACAACTTGATACACTTTTTTTTTTTTTTTTTTAGGTGTCTGGAGGAATCAGCAACTAGTTGGGCACGTGCTCGCGTTACACGTGGCCGTGTTATCCAACCGCTACCACTATAACCTCCAGGTGTGCCCACGATGCCCCTTACGCGGCACACAAGGTAAGTCGGGGGGAATTGAACTCAAAACCTCATGGAACCTCATTTTCACGACACTTGCCAATTGAGTTGCCTCCCCGAGGGCACAACTTGATATACTTTGAAGGCCATAGCTTTATAGTAAATCTGATTTTTTTTAAGTGGATATAATCATAAACATAACCTATTTTTTGCAATTTTCATAGATACCATGTTTAAAATTGTCATGATGTTGAGTAATAAGCATAATTGCATATACAACAAACCGTTTTCATCATATAGGAATTGTGGATCAACATAGCATAACATTGAAGCTCCATAACAGAAATTATCATACCATTGATATGTAGATGTGCAAATGTGTTGAGGAAAATGCTTGAAAATAACCATTTATGTGTTTTCTTCTAGGGGACCCCACCTATTAATATTATATCATAAATATAGAAGTAGGCCTTGAAATCATTTGCAGGATTTTAATAATAGGTGACGATATTTTAGGACAACAAACCCTGATAACAATATATCAACATTGCAATGTAAACCCCAATAATAATATATAAACATCTAGTCCAATGTTCATTAAAATTTTGACATAATTTAATTGCAAAAATTCAATACAACAATATTGCATTGTTAACAATGTTCAGTAAATACTTTGGACTCAAAATGTACATACAATGCACACATTATTGTTGGTATTTAATAACTATATAGGTAATATGTATATACAATGTATATGTTATTACGCATCAACATTTATATCAATATAAAAAAATAACTAAATTATAGTTCTAGTATCTGCACAAAGAAATCGAAAAGAAATACATAGAACTCATCGCACATGCATGATGGCATTGTCTTTGTTCAATGTCTATTCCACATGCAAGACCACACTATCTTTCAGAGAGATATTTCGGATTGTCCACAGTTAGAGCCATTTAATCGACGTTTCGAATCCGGAACTAGATCCATCTTCAGGACTTGATTGTCAAAGTTATGAGATGCAAATCTTCCTAATAAAAATGTAAATTTTCCATGCACTCGAAAATCGCACAGCATATAAATAGTAATTGATTTATTTTACAAATATATTTCATCTTGCATTTTTGTCAAGCCAGGAAGCAGCTTGTGCAATATAGGTTCCCTAGCAGTGCATTGCACATTAATGTTGTCAACTTTGCATATAATAGCACAGGAAATATTTATATATAAAATGGAATCTTTGATTACATCTTACATAGTAAAACATTGCATTTTTTTATCAAAGCAGATGCACCTACAGAAGAGTCGCAGATTGCATAGACAGGTTCAAATGGAGCTGAATATGTATTTGTTGTTATCATTGTACCTTCAACATGTTTTTATAGTACACAACTTAATAATTTAAACTATCTGTGTGTGTTCAAATAATCTTCTACACAAGATTTGTAGATAGAGTTGTCAATCTATACTTATAACATTTGTTGAGACAATTAGTTTTTTTTAGATATTTGACTGCTTCTATTGTGAGTTTTGTTATAAATGTCGATTGTGTTGTGCAAAACACCTCTTCTTTTGCATCTCTCTTCCTAGTTGTATTTTTAAATAGAAAAATGGGAAATTTCCCTATCTACAATTGTTGTTCCAGTGAAGCGAAGAAATGTCCATATGTCTCAAACAACTTCAATCAATACATAAAATATTGTAATTGTTATATAAATTTACCTAAGATATATTAGCATATAAATAATGAAATATTGACCTTGGAAAATCATATTGTTGCTTTGTCATCCTTTGTGTTGCCATCTTTAATGTGAAAATTGTACCGAGATCCAACTTTTATAGCGAGGGTGACAACAACTCCAATAGTGTCAATTGGATACATGTTTGTATTATTTGCAAATTATTTGATTGTTGTGTCTGGTATAAAATTGTATTATTTACAAGTTTGACAGATTGTCTCTACGACACTTTATTCAAGTAGCGATTTAACACGATCACAATCACCACGCTCATAGCCACTTTTTGGTAGAATTTTGAAATTTTTAATAGATATTCCAGATCTGGGAACAATCTTTTGCTCATGTCTTTCAATGAGGTGTGCAAGAACAATCAATGTAACTGTCATCGTGCCATTTTCATCTGTCATATCAACACACAATATTTTGTGTGATCTATTCACTTTATCCAAATATGTGTTGTAAACAACCATCATGTCTCCAATGAATACTCAAGTCCTCTATTGAGAAAATATTTCGAGTTGCAGAGTTGCATCATTGTATAGAAATCACATAAAATAAGCAATATGAAGAACAATTTCCATATATTTTTTGCCCAACTACACAATCTACAGTTTTATATACATACCTTTTCAATTGCTCTTGTTGCACATGGATAGTTGCTTCACCCGTGCATGTTACACTTGACTATCCAACATTGATTGCTTCAATTCCACGTATACCTATTTCTCTTGAACTGAACATAGCAATTTGCAAATTGCATTAGAACCTAACGTTATTTGTTTGTCATGTCTACAAGAGAGTGTTCATAAATATTTGTCTATGTCTTGGTGGCTATTGCAGTGTGCAGATGGAAAATAACTTATGGAAATTTACCTCTGACTATGGTGTTGGCCGAATGTTTGTGATGTACCAGTAATACTTTCGTGGCTAATCCAACTTCTCCTACTTGGAACACAGAATATGTGAACGCTAAGCACACACAATATATTATGTATTATGTTTACATTGACACATGCCCCTCTCTTTTTTTTTCCTTTTTTTACCAGATATATATCAACTATGCAACACACAAAATCACATTGCACACCACACAGTACATAGTACTACAAAACTGTTAATTATATGTACAAGATTAAATTGCAAAAATGCCTACAAATGCAAAATATTTTCCAAGTATAACAAACTATGTGATGACCACTGACTCTTTAACAATTTCCATTACAACAAACTTGTACTTTTTGTTATAAGATCTATATGCATTTGCATAGCACTTAGAACAGGATCTTGTAATTGAAATGCATTAGCAATGAGCAATCAATGCCACAACAATTGCATGATCTTATGAGACTGTAAAAGTATTGGACCATGTCGGAATACATATAAGCAGTTGAGACACACACATGGAAATCATAGTAGGATCCTAACATCCAATACAAGATTTTACAGCCAGGATATTTGGCATTGTTATATGGTATCAAATTCCTCAAACACCCCGGAAGTTGAGGATGCACACACTAGCACAATTTCTTCTAGTACACATCAGCAAAGTAGCAGCACTGAATTTGGTGACAGTGAAGCATCAGTGGCTCATCTACTATAATGAACACAGGTCAAATTCATTGTGAAGTCTCAAATCATTGCATGAGTTAGTGTAGCATACCACCATCTTAGCACACGAAGCAGATAACCAAGCACACATCAAGTATAATTGCACATCCACCAGCAAGATAGGACCTGCTTTATTGGTTGTGGAGCCTGATTATTTTCACGATTCAGAGGTCTTGTTTCAGTCGCGTTTGAGCCCCATTTTCTGACAGGGGGTGTGGGAGGGCTTTTCCCCCACATCTAGAGCCAAGGCAGTCTAGGGAGGGCGACAAAGAGAATTTTTTGGGAAAATTGCCTTGTAAAATATTGTAATTTCATAGTCAATCTAGATCGTTCATTATAAGGTCGCAGATATGACGATAGAAGTTATGTTAGGGTTTTTTACCCTAGAAGGTAACCCTCTTTTATGAGGAATTGTATTGTGGTTGTTCCTGAGAGAGTGAATATTGTGTTCTAAGAAAGGACACTGTGAGAGAAAGAAGAGGAAGTTAAAGTGGGAGTAATGTAGGTTGTATTCCTTCATTTGTTAGATAATAATAAAGGAAGGATTGGAAATTTCTCTGGTGAACATAGCCCACATCGGGTGAACCATGTATATATATGTCTTTGTTTTATTGTGTATCTTTTTTGTTTTATATCTGCATCTGTTTTATTTTATTTCTTTATGATCCTCTATTTTCTAACAACTAGTATCAGAGTGAAAGGTAACTTGCAAGAAAATAGGGTTCCTGGTTCGAGTGGGAGCAATGGCGGAAGATGGAAAGTTTAGGGTCAAGAAATTTAACGTACAAAATGACTAGTTATGGAAGATGTAGATGGAAGATCATTTATATTAGAAGGACATTTTCCTACCACTGGGTGGAAAATCAAAGCAGTCAGAGAGTATGAAGGATGAAGAATGGGAGGTTATTGAAAGAAAGGCACTAGGAACGATACAATTGTGCCTAGCAGCGTCGGTGACTTTAAATATTTCGAAAGAAAAGACAACGAAGGATCTGAAGAACGCATTGGCTAAACTATATGAAAAACCCTCAACTTCCAAGAAGGTATTTCTAATGAAGCAATTATTTAATATGAAGATGTCACAAGGTGGATCTGTTGGCGGCCATTTAAATGAATTCATACAATTACTAATCAACTAAGTTATCTAGGAGTGAAATTTGACGATGAGGTTAGGGCTATTCTAATCTTATGCTCATTGCTATAAAGCTTGAACAACTTGTTCATAGCTGTAAGTAACTCTGTCTCCAGTTCAACGACTCTGAAATTTGATGATGTTAATGGTGTTATCCTTAGCGACGAAATGCGGCGGAAAAGCACAGGTGAGACATCAGGTAATTTGTTGATCGTGGAGAACAAGGGAAGACAAAGGGAAAGAGAAAAGAGTCCAGGAAACCATGGGAAATATAGGAAGGGAAGATCCAAATCTAGACTAGCAAAGATAGAGTGTTGGAATTGTGGGAAGAAAGGACATCTGAAGAAAGACTACAAATCTCCAAAGAAACAAGGAGATGGAATGCATGAGAAAAATCATGAATCAAATGTAGTAGGTGATGTGTTACAAGATGCTTTGATTCTTTCTTTAGATAATATTACTGATTCCTGGGCAGTAGATTCAAGGGCTTCATTTCATGCCACACCCCATAGGAAATATTTTCAAGATTATGTTCAATGTGATTTTGGACAGGTTTATTTGGGTGATGATGAACCATGTCAAATTTTTGGAATGGCTAAGGTACAAATAAAGAAAAAGAATGGAAACCAATGGTTACTGAAAGAGGTGAGAAATATGCCAAATCTGAGAAGAAATCTAATTTCAACAGGGCAATTGGCAAGTGAAGGTTGTATATCTACATTTGCAAATAAGGCATGGAAGGTCACAAAAGGATCATTGGTAATGGAAAAAGGAGAGAAGCTAGGTGCATTGTATTTATGTATTGGTAATGTTGACTATTCAATCTATTTAGCTTCTATAGGTGTGGATACAACATTGTGGTATCATAGGATTGGACACATGAGTGAGAAGGGGATGTAGATACTTCACAAAAGGAATTTGTTGCTAGATCTTAAACAAGTTGATTTGGATTTCTGAGAACATTGTGTTTATGGAAAACAGAAGAGAGTCACATTTCTCAGGGTTGGGAAGGAAAAGAAGAATGAAAAGTTAGAGCTTGTGCATATAGATGTATGGGAACTAGTGTTATGGGATATTTACCCTATGACCTTGGGTCTGTGTCACAACAGAGCCTAATTGTATTTAAAAGACAAACCCTACCTCACACATACAAACTTGTAATAAAATAACTACTTGGAAGAAAGAATAGAAGACTCCACACATTTTATCCAACATTCTATGTAGTTCCTCACTCTCGACCTTTGATTTTCTCTCGATATTTGCCCGTACCAACTTGCAAAAGGAGATCAAGTCTCTACTGCAACAAGGTAGTTATGAAATCAAGTTATACATGTAATGTGAAAATTCAAATATGTAAAGCAAGTTAACATATATAAATAGATTGAAAAAAATTACACATATATGGAGGGAAAGAGAAATCTTTTATTGAAAATAGTATAAGTAGGTAGTTACAACCTCACTCTAATTGTCAACATTGCCTTGAAGCCAACTGCACAGGTTCCTCCACTGGCCCTTCAAGCATCAACTCAACTAAATTACTCTTCCTCGAATGACTTGGAAGGGATAGGAACACACCATAGAAAATTTTAGGGGCAAAATTGTTGATTAATTGGGTTGGTTTTCATTGATGTCAACCCTTGAAGAAAGTTTGGTAGTGAATTCCGGTAGCACAAAGGTTTGGGTAATGGACCCAAATTTGTTTGATGTATATTGGTATGAGTTTTGATATATTTGCAGGTAAGACTATTCTAGATGGATAGTACATGTCATGCGATTTCGGTGGTATGTGGAACGTCACATAACTCCTCACGGTTTGAGAGTTATGGCCTTACGAAGTTGAAGGACCCTCATATGATTGGCTTGAAACCCCAAAAGGTCAATGAAGTCAAAGTGCTTGCAAAGAAGAAATTATTTAAATAATAAAGTGAAGTGACAAAGTCAAAGAGGATTATTTAAATAATAAATTGAAGTGACAAAGTCAAAGAGGATTATTTAAATAATAAAGTAAATGGAGAACTTTCTAATTATGGAAAGTGGTTATAAGAAGGTTAACCCTAAAATGAGGAAAATGGGTTAAGTGGTCAAGTGGCTATTGGATATATGGACAAGTGGAAATTTGGACAAAGTTGGACATAGGTTACTATGTGGACAAAGTGGCCTAGAAGATGCTTCTAAGGAAGTTACTCGGAGAGTATAAATAAGAGTCAAGGATCTTTCATTTTAATCACACTTGAGCATATTGAATATCTACAGGTGACTAAGGTAACCAAAGGATATCTTAGCTGAATTTCAGAGGGAAGATGAAGTAAAGAAGGCCGAAATTCAAGGGAGGATAAATTCTTTTGATGATGTTTTCTAAGGTATGTTATTTCAGGTCATCTCACCATTTTCGCAATAAAAAAATTTATAGAATGATTCACACTGTGAAATTGGGAGGTCATTGAGAAAACATATCCAAGTAGTTGTGGTATGAATTTCAGCTTTTGGTTCGTTGTATTTTTGGAGTTACACTCCATGGAAAATAGGGTTTGTGCTTAGTCCTGAAACCAATCTAAAACAAATGTTTCGGGTAAAAATGTCATAACATCTTCATAACAGATCCAAATTCAGTAAGACCAAATGTGTTGGTTAGAGTACAGTCTTTAGTATTCTGTGTAAAATTTTCAGATCCATAAAACGAATATTCTGTGTGGGGCACGCTCTACAAGTTCGCTCTCTAGAATAATCCATAATTCAACAAGCTATGCCATTTTTTCTATAACTCCTTTTCTGAGAGGTTCCAAGTAGTAACACATGGAGGAATTGCATAAAACACACTGAAGAACATTGTGTATTAATTTCAGATCTTTATTCATTACAGGTACATAGTTATGATTATTTCAAGTTAGGGTTGTTGACTAATCCAAAAATAGTCATGTGAGACTAAAGTAAAGTTTGATGAAAATGTTAGTCTCTTGTTGTTAAAGTTAAGGAAGTTTTGCAGGTTGAGGTACAGGTTGGTGCATGGTTGATGCACTTGTTTATGGTACAAGTTGATTACAAGTTTTTTGGTACAGGTTGGTGCATGGTTGATGCACTTGTTTATGTTACAGGTTGAGGTACAGGTTGATGCATGGTTGATACATGGTTCAAGTTATTGGTACAAGTTGTTTGGTGCAGGTTTATTGGTACAGGTTTAGAACAATATATCTCACAATGATAGTGTGACAGTGGTTCCATAATTCTACTTATATGTCAGGGCGGTTGGACGAGGCAAGGACATGTGGTTGTAGCCACCTTCTGGTTGTAGTCGGAGAACATAGGGGGTTGTAGCCTCCTTCTGGTTGTAGCTTCTCTCAAGTCGTAGCCTGAGAAACTAGGGGGTTGGAGCCTCCTTTCAGTTGCAACTGGAAAACAAAGTAGTTTGGTGCTTCCAATGAATGTAATTCTTCAAGACATATAAGAAAAATCGTTTTGTGGTTTTTTCCCGCTTTGGATTTCCACGTAAAAACATTGGTGTACTATGTATGTGTATGATTGTTCATTTGTTCATTCTTTATTTACTCTACAAATATCAGATGATAATGATACATTGATATAACACTTGCATTATATGGTTAAAAAGGATTAGATTGCTCTATTACTGATTCACCCTCCCCCCCCCCCCCCC
>JASDQU010103009.1:54954-67487 GCA_032191745.1 Picea mariana
GTAATCCAACAGAAATTTCGCCCATGGGAGAAATCTAGCCCCTTCAAATTTTGGCAGGGCGAATTTTATATATTAAAAAAAAAAACAATATTAATCCCAATACGCCCCTCTTTTATTTTTAAAACAATATTAATTATATATTTAGCCCAAAATTAGCAGTCAAAATTTAAATATTAATAACATTTTTGCCTTCGAAAAATGGTGGTCATCCTCCCTTTCGTCTGATTTCTGGGAGTAGCCATTGATCTTTCGGGGTTTTCGCCCACAATTTTAGTTTTTTCACAGGGCCAAGGACCATGAATCACCTCAATTTGGGAATGGCCATTGGCCTTAGGGTTTTTTCGCCCATCGATTTGGAGTTTTTAGTTTTACAGAGGATGCCCCGGATTTGGAGTTTTTACATGAATTCGGTCGTGGGTTTTGGAAAATTTTGCCCCAATTTGATGGTGATTCACAATATTAACAGATCCAAGTGGTTCGACTTGAAATCTTCAGCCATGCCTAGCTTGAAATTTTCAAAGGCCAAGTTCCAACTCGAAATTCTATTGTCAAAATTTGCAAATTACAGGAGGAGAAAGCATCAAGTTCTTGTCATCTTCCCGGTCGCTCTGTGTCAACGTTTCTGGTTGTCGGACTGGCCCCTACAGCACCTTGAATCTTGATATCGGGTAAGTCATAAGTGCCTTATGAGCCCTCTCTGCAAATTTTGAAATTGTCACAACTGTGTAGAGATAATCTTAGTCTCTTATCATTTATGGGCTTGTGGTTCTTCGCTCCGCTAGTAGCAGAGTTGTTTTGGGCATTCATTAAGTGCATATGCTAGTAGGTATTATTCTGATCAGTTATAGAGCCCACCCATCCTCCATGATAGTAGAGGCTTTAGGTCATGATGAGTGATTGGAGTAGATTAGTAGTTCTATGTAACGTGTTTAAGTTTTTGAGCTTACCCACAGTTTGGATAAATTACATGGGTGTTTTTAAATCATCCTCACAAGATGGTGTTGAAACACGGTGTTTCGCCACCATTTTCCCAATGCTCATTACTTGTGTGTTTCCACGCACGTCACACAAGTGTCATCCTGATCAATGATATATCCCACAGACCCACCCAACCTCCACTATAGCAGAGGCTTCAGGTCATGATGAGTGATTGTTTGGGTTAGTGATTGCCAATTGGAGTAGATCAATAGTTATGTGTTTCAGTTTTTGAGCATACTCAAAGACTACATTTTGGATCAATTATTAAATTACCTAGGCATTTTTAAATCATTCTCACAAGTTGGTGCCGAAACACGGTGTTTCAACACCATTTTCCCAATGCTCATTGCTTGTGTGTTTCCACGCACGTCGCAAAAGTGTCATCATGATCAATGATAAAGCCCACAACCCCACCTAGACTCTAGGATAGTAAAGGATTCAGGTCATGATGAGTGATTTTTTGGGTTAGTGATTGCCAATTGGAGTGGATCAGTAGTTCTATGTTTCGGTTTTTGAGCTTACTCATAGACTATAGTTTGGATAAATTATTAAATTACCTGGGTTTTTTTAAATCATTCTCACAAGATGGTGTTGAAACACAGTGTTTTAGCACCATTTTCCCAATGCTCATTGCTTTTGTATTTCCACGCACGTCGCACAAGTTTCATATTGATCAGCGGTAGAGCCCACAGCCCCACCCAGCCTCCAGGATAGCAGAGGCTTTAGGTCATGATGAGTGATTGTTTGGGTTAGTGATTTCCAATTGGAGTAGATCAGTAGTTCTGTGTTTCAGTTTTTGAGCTTACTCATAGACTACAGTTTGGATAAATTATTAAATTACCTGGGTGTTTTTAAATCATTCTCACAAGTTGGTGTTGAAACACAGTGCTAAAACACGGTGCTTCAGCATGGTGTTTTGGCACCATTTTCCCAATGTTCATTACTTGTGTGTTTCCACGCACGTCACACAAGTGTCATCCTGATCAGTGATAGATCCCAGAACCCCACCCGACCTCTAGGATAGCAGAGGCTTCAAGTCATGATGAGTGATTGTTTAGGTTAATGATTTCCAATTGGAGTAGATCAGTAGTTCTGTGTTTCAATTTTTGAGCTTACTCACAGACTACAGTTTGGATAAATTATTAAATTACATGGGTGTTTTTAAATCATTCTCACAAGATGGTGTTGAAACACTATGTTTCAGCATGGTGTTTCAACGCCATTTTCCCAATGCTCATTGCTTGTGTGTTTCCACTCACAAGTGTCATCAAGAAAATGGAAATACAAGGGAAAATGGAAATGGAAATACAAGGAAAGCACATAACTCAAGAAAAATGAGACGTAGAATCTATGTCTTCTCTTTTCTATTGATATTCAATGAGTTGAAGTTCTCTTTTACATTCGGCAAGAAGAAGCCTTGAATAGATCATAGATCTATTTATTTATACAAAAATTTCTTAACCAAAAGTAGTTAGACATTCCACATTCTTTGATCTCAAAAATAGAATATAATCAAAACTAAAAGATACAATGCATATTTTTTTGAATTTGCTGAGATTTCTTCTGTTTGTTGGCACTTCACTTGTCCTTTATTTGCTCAATGCTATTGCTAGCAGATGTACTTGATTTTTTATGATTGTTCAATTGGGCATGCAATTCCATTAATGCCACAACAAATTTGGAAGGTTTGACATTTGCATTCAACTCAAATGCAAAAACCTTTTTGTGTACCAAAGGTAATTTCTCTTGAATTTTCACCACTACATGTGTTGTAACCTGATATTTTAAGCTTGGTTTTACCAACATATCATTTATCAATTGTAAATCAATATGATATACCTATTGGATAGCACTTTGTACACTCTCTCTATTTTTCTTTGAATTCTCTTTGCTCCTTTCAATCTCTATTTGTCCCGGTGTATCAGGGATAGCACTGCCATCAAACTTATCCATTTCCATCTTTACACCTGAGAGAGTGTCAATACAAGCTTCCTTTTCTTCTCTAGCCAGCTTCTTACTTTCTTCAAGATTTGCTTCCTGGATCTTTAAAGCCATTTCTCCCTTTATCTTCTCATACTTTGAAAAAGGGGCAAGCCCAGGTACATTGATTTTTTGTCTCCATACTATGAATTATTGGAATTTGGACCTGGCTATATAGGCTTCCGTCTCCTTTTCATGAATATTATTCAAGCAATTATTAATCACTTGATAATGTCTTCGAATAATATTGATATTTTGGTATAGGTCTTGCTGGAAATTTTCCAGCTTTCCATTTATTTCAGATGCTTGCTTCTTAAATGTAGTGATATCCATTCTTGTGTTCTCAAATAAAGTTATTCGAGACTACAACTGCTCTATTAACCTGTCTCTCTGGGAAATCACAGTATTGCTCACCTATTGATTTTGAACACTTAATTCTAGTTTGTCTTCTAATTGCTTTATCTGTTGCTCAAAACCCTGTTTGATTTGCTCTGTATCAAAATTGATTTTATTTCTGGCAGTCATTTCCATCTGTTGCATATCGTTATGCAATTATTCAACCAGAAGACTCTTTTGTTCCAGTTGTTTTGTGAGATTATCCATTGACCAATGGTTAGCATTTGCAAAGGCTCCCATTGAGTTTGCAAATTTAGGATCACTATGTCCCTGTCCATTATATATCATTTTTTGTTTTTTGGTAATTACTCTTTTTTTATGCCGAGCTTCCTTTCTTATGATAGCCTTCCTTTTCTTGTTGAAAATGAAATTTGATGGAGGCATTTCTTCAAGTTGAATAGGTGTGAGGTCATATATATTAATAATATCTAAACCAAGTAACTCAAAACTTGTTGCTAGAGGAGTTAATGATGGTATGGGAGAACTGAGTGCAATAGATCCTTCTGGGTTTGTGTCATCTTTCACTGGAGTTTCAGTATTTGGCGATGAGAAAGGAAAAGTATCCCGTGATTCATCAAAGCCTCAAATGATTTTTGCTCATCTTTACTTGGTATTGTTAATATTGCATCTTTGGACAATGTATCTGAGCACTTCTCCCCTTCCTTATCCTTGTCCTCAGGAAATTTATGTTGATTGGGCTCTGTCAATTCTGTCACCTGTAAAGTTGGATTTTTTTCTCCCTACAAGACCTTGGGCAGAGTATTCCTTCTGTGCTTTTGAAAACTGAGGAAGCCTGACTGTTGATGTTGAGGAAAATTTTGAAATCTTCTTTCAACTTCATCGTATGATCTTACTCCTCTGAAAATTTCATCATAGGGGGGATATTCATGTATATATCTTTTCATATTGAATTGAGCTGGGTGATTTTCAACCACCCTATGAGGAACATGCCTTTTATACTCAATATCAACCAATTTGATATCTTCTAAGGCTACAGCTTCAACCTTATCGTGTCCAAAATCAGATAAAAAAAATATGCCAACCTATATGGGAAAGGTTGGCCACACTCTCTTCTGTGTCGCCTTCAATTCTTTAGTTGTTCCTCTTGAGACTGTTTGATAAGCTTCTTCTCTACAAACCAATCTGTCAGGTAGGAATCTGGGGAGAGTATGCGGGAGATAACTAACAGTCGAACACTCTGATATAAGAAAAAATTTCCTCGACATACCAATCTGCGATAGCACCCAAATTTCTAATGATCTGTTCTGAAATTTTGGGGGGAGGTTGTCCATAAATAACTTCATGAATTGGGATTACTACATTATGACAAATTTCATAGAATAAGTCCTTTGAATTTTCCTCCCATAATTTAGAGTGATAAAAATGTATGGGCTCTGTGCTAGTCAAAGTCCAGCTCCAATTCATGAGAGGAAATGGAGTCATGAAACAAATTGTGTCCATAATGAATGTAGACATATAAAAGGGGGCATGGTCTCCTTTAGATTTTAGCATCTTGTATTCCACAATTTCCTTGGATAAATTGTCTGATAACATTTTTCCCCAATCAAAAGTGTAACCCTCATCAACCTCATGGATTATGGGAACCCATTCTACAGTAAAATGTGCATGATTTTTCCTACTGAACATTCTACATAGCATCATGGTGATATACATGATATAACATCACAAGATGTTGCAGAATATACACCATGGGTATCAGATTTGAACTTTCTTGGATTACCCCGCCAGGTTTTCACTATATCGTGGACAGTTCTATCATATTTAGTGCATTCCTCATCCTCAAACTTCAATATAAACGATGAATTGTAGGTATATTTGGGTTTAGAAGATAATTTATACATTACTTGAATATCCTCGGGTCGAAAAGAGCCAAAGAAGGTCTTCTGGTGACTGAGGATGCTTCTTGTTGGGATATCCATGTGTTCCAGGGCCCAACCTATCATATCAGTGTAAGACATAAGTTTAAGTCGAGCAGGGACTTTATGTAATTCAGGCTTCACCACATGTCTAAGATTAGTTGAAAATGTATCATCGTCTTCCTCCGTTGAATCATCTAGACAGAGAGAATTAGAAATTCCGTGCTCCAAAATGTCATAAACTTGTTTCCAAGCTTTAGTGGCATCTGTCAATCGAGCAATAGTACCTAAGAGTATATCTGCATTTGGGTTTGATTTGTCAGTCGATAAATCTTGCTTATTTCCTGTTTTGCGCGGTGCCATGATTTTCGAAAGATGAAGTTAACCTTCATGCGAGAACAAAAACTTGTGAGCTCACAATGCTGAATACAAAAATTTCAAATGCTATTGGACAAATGATTTGAAACTTGAAAATTGAAATGCCTTTATTTACAACATAATTTAATGTCTGGTTATTTTTGTATTAATCTACTGCCAGGGTAATCATTCCAAAATCTGTCAAATTTATCACCTGGCGGTCGCAAAACTTATCCCAATCTTTAATCCTGGCCAGTTGGGTGTATTATTAATGGATGTAATTAAGATAATGTACATTGTACAATGTACAATGTACTTCAGCGGTTCGACATTCGGGGGTTATGAAAGCAAAACAACGGATATCTTCCGAAGGCCGAATTCGTGGAGTAGTTAATCAATTATTAAATATTTTGTGTTTTAACTAATCACTGAATCAAGGTTTAAATTCGCTTTTAGTTTTAATTACTTGAAACTTTGGAACTTCGGCATTCAAGAGTTTTAAATGCAACATGGTGTATAATGTACAATGTATATCTCCTTAAAGCCGAATTCACAGAGCAAACAATCAAACCTTTTTTTTAAGTACTTTGGGACTCCGGAACTATGGAGCTCCGGGAGTTTGTGAGCGTGTATGTGCGGTGAGTACTGAGTACTTTGGCAGTTCGACATTCAGGGGTTTTGATTTCAAGACAATAGAATTATAGATATCTCCCGAAGGCCGAATCTACAGAATGATTACTTATCGTTAATCACGACTGGTTAAACCTATTTTAATTAATTAAGTTTGTTAAGTGTCTTATTTATCATGATCACTAGTTTTTCGGTATTTCGGTGCTCCGACGTTTTTGAACCTATTCTTTGATTTATCTAAATCTCCCAAAGAACAATCTCTCGGAGTGATGTGGCAGTGATGATGTCACTTTCGATGACGTGTCATGCAAACAGGTGAGTGACATGTGTCACCTACAATAGTGTGAATGATCTGACAAAAATGTCCAAAAAGAGTGCCATGTGTCAACCAAAATGAATTTTTTGACATGTGGCACGTGACTCATCAGTCGATTTTCAGTGAGCAGTAGTACTTCAGTAGTTCGACATTCGGGGCTTTTGATTGCAAGACAATAGATATCTTCCGAAAGCCTAATCTACAGAGTGATTACTTATCATTAATCACGACTAGTTAAACCTATTTTAATTAATTAATTTTGTTAAGTGTCTTATTTATCATGATCACAGGTGCTTCGATATTTCGGTGCTCCAGCATTTTTGAACATGTTCTTTGATTTATTTGAATCTCCCGAAGAACAATCTCCCGGAGTGATGTGGCAATGTTGATGTCACTTTCGATGACATGTCATGCAAAAAGGTGAGTGACACATCTCACCTAAAAAAGTGTGAATGATCTAACAAAAATGACCAAAAAGAGTGCCACGTGCCAGCCAAAATGAATTTTTTGACAGGTGGCCTGTGACTCATCAGCCGAAGTAGTAGTACTTTGGCAATTCGGCATTTGGGGGTTTTGATTGCAAGACAATAGATATCTCTTGAAGGCTGAATCTATGGAGTAATTACTTAATATCTTATCATTAATCATGACTAGTTAAACATGTTTTAATTAATTAAGTTTGGCAAGTGTCTTATTTATCATTATCACAAATGCTTCGGTATTTCGGTGCTCCGACGTTTTTGAACCTGTTCTTTAATTTATCTGAAATTTTAAGGATAAAAACCAAAAAGACTTTCAAAGTTTAAATTCTGAATTTCTAAAACATTCTAACATGGAATTCATTAAGTGCATGTGCTAGTAGGGATTATCCTGATCAGTGATAGAGCCCACCCAGCCTCCAGGATAGCAGAGGCTTCACGTAATGATGAGTGATTGTGTGGGTTAGTGATTGGAGTAGATTAGTAGTTCTATGTAACGTGTTTAAGTTTTTGAGCTTACCCACTGTTTGGATAAATTACATGGGTGTTTTTAAATCATTCTCACAAGTTGGTGTTGAAACACGGTGTTTTAGCATTGTTTTCCCAATGCTCATTGCTTGTGTGTTTCCACACACGTCGCACAAGTGTCATCCTGATCAGTGATAGAGCCAACAGCCCCACCCAGACTCCAAGATAGTAGAGGCTTCATGTCATGATGAGTGATTGTTTGGGCTAGTGATTTCCAATTGGAGTAGATCACTAGTTTTGTGTTTCAGTTTTTTAGCTTACTCACAGACTACACTGTACAGTTTGGATAAATTATTAAATTACTTAGGCATTTTTAAATCATTCTCACAAGATGGTGTTGAAACACGGTGTTTCAACACTATTTTCCCAATGCTTATTGCTTGTGTGTTTCCACGCACGTCACACAAGTGTCATCCTGATCAGTGATAGAGCCCACCTAGCCTCCAGGATAGCAGAGGTTTCATGTCATGACAAGTGATTGTTTGGGTTAGTGATTGGAGTAGATCAATGGTTATGTGTTTAATTTTTTGAGCTTACCCACAGTTTGGATAAATTACTTGATTGTTTTTAAATCATTCTCACAAGCTGGTGCTGAAACACGGTGTTTCAACACCATTTTCTCAATTCTCATTGCTTGTGTGCTTCCACTCACAAGTGTCATCCTGATCAGTGATAGAGCCCACTCAGCCTCCAGTGATCCAGGTGGATCATCTCAAAATTTGATAGAGTTAAAGTATTCAAAATGCAAAGTAAAGCTTACAAAGTGGAAGAGCTTGTCAACAGCTTTCCGGTAACATTCATTTCAGGAAAAACGGTCTCCAAGTGACAAAAATATGAGCAAAGGAAATTTCGTCAAAAAAAATTATAAATGGGTTAAAATGGTCAAAATATGATTAGAAATGGTTTTGGGAAAAAAGGAGTGGACCTTGCAGACACCGAGGCCCCCTTGGTATTAAAAACCATGTCATAAATCCAACATATATAAACCATATCATAGTTCAAATGTGATATATATAAACCATATCACATGGCGCGCCGAAACATATATTAAAACCATTGAAATATGATATAAATCGCGCACATATAGTAAACCATATCATAAATATAAACTATATCACAAAGCGCGCAACTATATATCAAATATGATATGTATTACACCAAAAATAGCTCGACAAAACCATAGTATATAAACCATGTTATATAACAAATCGCACCAAAGAGGGGAAGCATGTGGGTTTGACCCCGGGACTTCCGCCCCCATAACAACCACAAGCTACCAATGCGCCACCGCCATCGAACGTGGAATGAATGGCGCATTAACCTTAAAAAGTGCACCGATGTGGGGGATTTCGGAGGGCACATAGCCCATAGCTCGCGCATCCCGAGGAGGGAGAATGAATTTTGATGCAGGCAGAGACAGGCACACAAATCGAGGTGATGTTGCACAGTAACCGAAGTGAATTTGCACGTAGATCGAGGTGGTATTTGCACACAGTTTGAGGTGGTACATAATTGGCATGCATTTCGAGGCCGTACGGACTGTACAATAAGGGGCAGATTGGGAATAGTGCCAAAAAGGGCATTTGGAGTCCAGTTTCAGAAATATATCGACTTTATACTCAAAAGTCTCGATTTTTCGCAAGGATTCCAGATCCAGCTTCATTTTTTGCATTCAGACACCCAGACAGAAAAGTACTCACAGAACCTTCCGGATAAATAGAAAGGTATCCATGTTTATACTTAAAAGTCTCAGAATTTCATCTTGCAGCTCTTGTTGAAGTCTGTTACTGTATATGACAGACAGAACTCAAAAATCACTTTGTAAGCATTTGAATACTTAATCTATCAGCCTTCCCATTTGGAAAGTGGCCTGGAAAGGTAGCCAAGAAGTCTGGTGAACTCCATTACCAATTCTTGTTCTTAGATAGTATGCTTACATGTTTATGTGTTGATGAATGTCCTTTAATTTTGCATTCATAAAGATGGTTAACAATTAAGAAATTCACATGCAAGTAATGGTTAAAGATCAAGTAAAAATTTCAGATCAAGTTGGTATCAGAGCGAGGTTAACCATTTGTTTTGTGAGTTGATGTTAACAAGATCCAAGCTTCAGCGTGGTGAAGGAGAACTTGAAGAGTTCAATCCAGAGATTGGATCAAGGAGAGGAAGGATGTCTTCACCAAAAGGAGAAGAAGCAGCTTCTTTTATCCCTTCTGAAGGGGAATTTCTGAAAGCTTTCATGAGAATGCAAACGATGGTAGAGGAGCTCTATCAAGATCGAAAGAGAGGTGAACAAGGTGGACCATCTCATACAAAAGATAAGAAAAAATGAGGTGATGAGGACCCCCCTAAAACTCCACCAACTTCTCCATCTCTTCTCGATGGTTCTATTCCTTCTCCATTTGAAAAGCAAAAAACAAAAGTTGATATTAATATGCCTCATTTAAAGCTTGATATTAAGTTTGATTTACCTATGTATAATGGAGAACTTAATGCTGAAAAATTGGACAATTGGATCCGTCAAATTGAAGTTTATTGTAGGATTCAAAAGTTTACTAAAGATGTTGTTAAAATTCAGTTGGCTTCTCTCCGACTTGGAGGGACTGCTCTCATTTGGTGGGAGAGCAGATCGCCAGAGGATCTTGCCACGAAAGGCAAAATCGTTTCCTCTTGGTATGAGTTCACTTCAGCACTTAAAAAACAATTTTATCCATTAGGGTATATGCAGCAAGCTATGATGGATTGGTAGAATTTGAGGAAGGTAAGGGACAAAGTGTGCAAGAATACACACAAGAATTTCGAAAAAGAGCCTTGATACTTGGTATACCTCTTTACACCTAGGAAACTCTTCTCAAGTGTATAGGAGGATTGCATAGTTATTTACGTCATATGATATTGATGTTTAATCCGACTAACCTTGATGAGGTGTGTGTTCAAGCAACTCACATAGAGACAAAGGGGAAGAATACCAAAGAGAACTTTTCCAAGAAATCTTTCAAACTTGATGAAAAAAAGTTTAAAGGTAAATGGAAAAGTAAACACACAACTACTTTGAAGAAAGAAGGAGATAAGCCTACATGTACTCATTGTCAGAAGAAGGGTCATGATGCTTCCAAATGTTGGAAACTTCATCCGGAGCTCAAGCCAAAAAAGTTTCGGAAGAAAGAAGACAAAAAGACTACTGCAGCAGTAATCCAACATGATTTGGGATCAGACTCTGGGGATGAAACTAAGGTGATTGCTACAAGCATCCAAGGTAATATTCCTTCTTGTTCTGTTTCAAGAAATGAACCTGTTGTTGATGAAAGAAAGAGAAGTGAGTTATTTCATATTAGAGTTATCTCTAAGCATACAAAAATTGATACTCTTTTTTATAGTGAATCACAAGCAAACCTCATTTCAGAAGAAATTGTTAAAAAATTACAATTGGAAACTAAGTTACACCCTAAGTCATATCCACTTGGATGGGTATGTGATAATGCACGATTACAAGTTACAAAACAGTGTAGACTTAGGTTTGCCATCACTTCTGGATTTGTGGATGAGGTAGATCTAGATGTGGTTCCATTGGATATATGTGTATTGTGTTGGGTAGTCCATATCTGTATGATAGGAAGGCTATCTTTTACAGGGAAGATAACAGGTATAAGCTCACTAGGGATGGTGTTGAATATATTGTTCGTGCACATCGCATGAAAACTAATCTTTCTTTAATTTCTGCAAATCAAATGAAGAGGTTAATAAATGCAAGTAAGAACTTTGTGCTTATGATAGTTAAAGCAAAAGATGTTGAACAAATTGAATCCTTTAAAGGTTGTGATCCTAAACTTAAAAAGGACTTGATAAAGGTGGTATCTAATTATGATATTTTGTTTCAAGAACCTAAAGGTTTACCTCCTAAAAGGGAAATTCAACATGAAATACATTTGCAGCAAGATGCACCTCTTCCTAATGTTGGTATGTACAGGTCTTCTATTATTGAGAATGCAAAGATAAAGAAACAGGTTCAGGAGTTAATTGAAAAAGGGGCCATTCGTCCAAGTTCTTCGCTATGTGGTTCACCAATTGTTTTGGTACCAAAGAAAGATGGCACATGGCATATGTGTGTTGATTACAGGGCATTGAACAGAATCACAATAAAGAACAGGTATCCTCTTCCTCAAATTGATGATCTTTTAGATCAATTAAAGAATGCAATATTTTTCACTAAGTTAGACTTAAGAAGTGGCTATCATCAAATCCGTATTCATGACAATGATATTTGGAAAACAGCTTTTAAAACCAAACAAGGATTGTATGAATGGATGGTAATGCCATTCGGGCTATGTAATGCACCCGCGACATTTATGAGGGTGATGAAAGATGTGTTTAGACCCTTCATTGATGATTTCGTTATAGTCTACTTAGATGATACTTTGATTTTCAGTGGAACTTGGGAAGAGCATGTCAAGCATGTGAAACAGGTATTGGATATACTTGTAAGGGAAAAATTGTATTTAAAGATGTCGAAATGTGAATTTGGAAAGACATCTTTAGTATATCTAGGTTACATTGTAGGGGGAGGTGAGTTGAAGATTGATCCCTCTAAAGTTGAGGTCATTGTAAATTGGCCTAAGCCAAATAATGTAACAGATGTAAGAAGCTTTTTGGGAGCAGCCCAATATTGGAGGAAGTTCATTGTGAACTTCTCCTTCATAGCTTCCCCCTTACATGCTTTGACAGGTTTGAACAAAGTCCTTCAGTGGGAAGGCAAGGCACAGAAATCATTCGACACACTAAAAGAAAAGATCATCACAGCTCCAGTACTTGCACTACCGGATCTACAACAACCATTTGAGATAGAAATTGATGCTAGTGGTTATGCAATGGGGGCAGTCTTAATGCAACATAAAAAACCAATATGCTATCATTCTGAAACTTTCTCTAAAACAATAATCAACTATCCAACCTATGACAAAGAGTTGTATGCATTAGTACAAAGTGTTAAAAAGT